>JABXWE010025902.1:0-13069 GCA_014611495.1 Limonius californicus
GCTGTTTTGAGGTTATAGGTAGAATATTTGCTACAAATTGCTACAATCAAAATACCTAATTATCGCAATAAGTTATGAATATCTTCTAACGATGTTTGGTTAACAATAAAAATATTACAGTTTTGTACGCTCCCGGAATCAAAATTTACACTTCCATAACTGAGCGTTGGAACAGGACTTACACTAGGTGTTTATAAAAATTTTCGTCGTTGTCAAGGTAACGGGGCACAGAAGTTGTGATCTTGTCGTGCTAATCATAAAATTCGCCTATTTGATGACTTTCCTTAAAATTTTCTCTTCAGAATTGGACTTATTATATCAGGCCAAACTGAATAAAACGTTGTATTACACTCGCGGATTAAATGAATGTTTAACTTGCGATATTAACGCGCTCGCGGCTGCGCCGCTTGCGCGGTTAAACATATCGCTCATTAAACATTCATTGAATCCGCTCGTATAATAAATAACTATTACTACATATAGGTACCTATTTAATAGTTAACCGGGTGGAGCATTAAATTGAAAGTATAATAACTTTGACATCAAATATCTGCCCATTAAGCTAAACGCATTACCCAAGTTGACGATGCCCTTAGTAGAGTACAAATAAATTCCATGTCGATAAAATTATAAACAGGAAAACTACTAGATAATGTTAGTGTAATCTTTGAAAGAATTTAATATTCTCGAAGTCCCATTTGACCTCGTGAAGCTACAGTTAAGTTGCGTCCTTTTACTTCACGGGAATCCTACATAATTTCTTATGAAATAATCAAATTTTTATATGGTTAAAAGAAATTAAACAATTGAGAGGAATTCCTGAGAAAAACATAACTTTTCATTATTTTATTTATTATTTATTTTCTCCTTTGTTTTTTTATTTATCGTTGGGTAAAATATGTTGGTAGTATTTTTGGTGTATCAGTAACGTCCATTTAATCATGTATTGTAACGCAACTATTTTTTAAGAGCGGGGCTGTTGCTTTCGGTGGTTTCGATGCCGTGTGAAGCCTTTGGGGTGCTACTTAAAACCATTTAACCTGATATTTCCACAGTTAAAAATCGCGACACCAAGGAATTTAGAGAGAAAAATACGCAACATTACTGAATCAAATCTACTACACAAGAGGAAAGCTGAAGTATTTAGTAATAATAGTCGCCCTTTATATCGTCACGAAGCCTTTAGGAAAGTAATTGGTAAACCTGGTAGATAATTTAGCTACGGCCAGTCGGCATTACGAAGAAGGTAGTGCGGCCAGTAATACGCTTTAGCCGCCTAGTGTTACCCCAGGTTGTTAGGTACTCGTTTAAGGCTGAATTGAGCTAGAAACCTACCAACATTCTCTTCGAAAAAAACACCTAGATATTATGACGGTTCTTGGGAATCAAACTCGGGACATGTCGCGTCGTAACCCACAACTGTATCCACTAGGCTACGCGATCTTTAAGCTAAAGTATTTTACAGTGGAAAGAGGCCTGGAAAACATAATTTTTCACAGAAACGGCTTATACACTAATGGCGCATATTAAGTACGCCCCTGTCAAAACATCAAATTGGAATTTCCGGGTTAACAAAGTAATCGACATAACTAAAAACGGGAAAACGGTAAACATTTTAGAGATGGGGGACTGGAATAAAAAACAAAATGTAATGGTGAACAAAAATAAGCTAAAAGGTTCAAGGTTTTACATCGAAAACGATTTTACACTAAAAGAAAGAGAGATACAGGCGGAAATCCAAAAAATTGCTAAAGAAGAGACAAGCAAAGGACACAAAACGAAGATAGGTTACAGAAGATTACAATCGACGGTGTAGAATATCTATGGGACGAAGGAGCAAAGGGGGTTAAAGAAAAGGAAAATGATGAAAATACAAAAAACTAAAATCCGGAAAGGGACGGTGTAGCACTATGACGAATACAACAATGGACAGGGACAATGAGAATAACTATGCGAGGGTTGAGAAGGAAAAGCAATATACAGAGGAAATAAAGCAAATAAGCAAAGAAGATAATATAAAAATAGGCACATGGAATATAAAAGGATTAGCAGGGAAAGAAGTAGAATTAGTGGAGGAAATGAAAAAACAACTACTGGATTGTTTGGGTATAACGGAAACAAAAAAGAAGGGGCAAGGCGTAACTAGAATAACAAAATGGTACTGGTTATACTGGTCAGGAGTCGAACAAAAGAATTGAAGAAGTGAATGGGTAGGATTAGTAATCAGCCCAAAAAATATAGATAATGTAATAAAAGAAAATCTTGCGAATTCAAGGTTACTAAGAGTAGAACTGAGATTAACGACAACAGAAACATGGACAGTAATAGTGGCATATGGGGTAAACGATAATGCAGCAAAGATGGAGAAAGATAGTTTTTGGGAGAACTTACAAAAAGAAATAGACGCAAGCACATCAAAAATTATAATACTAGGGATTTAAACGGAAGAGTTGGTAACAACAATAAAGGCATTGAGAGATATCTAGGGACACATGGAGAAGCAACGAGAAATGATAATGGAAACAGAATGCTTGAACTATGCATAGAAAATGAATTAGTGGTTACAAATTCCAAATTCCAACATAAGGAAATACACAAATACACACGTGAAGTGAAATCAAGGCAAGAGAAATCTATTATGGATTACTTTCTGGTACGGCAAGAGGATATGAGGCAAATAAAAGACGTGATCGTGAGAAGCGGACCTGAGATAGGAAGCGACCAATACTAGCTAAAAATGATAATGAAGATAGAAAAAGAGAAACCAAAAGAGAAAAGAAGAAAGGTAATAAAGAAAAGTATTAGAGCGTACATACTCAGAGAGGAAGAAACGAGGAAGAAGTATCGGGAAATAATAGAAAGGGAGCTGAGTAAAGGATTAGAAGAAAAAGATGTGGAGAAAAATTGGAACTATCTAAAACAAAGCATATTAGAAGCAGCAGAAGAAAGCGGTGGGATAACAAAAATGAGCAATCAGGATACTAAGAAAACGGCATGGTAGACAGAGGAAATAAAAGAAAAAGTGAAGCAGAAGAAAGAAAACTAGAAGAAATATCTACAAACAAAGCAGAAAGAAGATTATCATAAATACAAGGACAAAAGAAAGGAAGTTAAAGATTAGGTAAAGAAAGCAAAACAGGAAGAATGGGTAAAATTTGGAAAAAAAAATGAAGTACAACAATAGAGAAAACCAAAAACTGTTCTATAGCACTTTAAAGCAATTGAGACAAAGAAGAACCGATCCCTTGAAAATCATCAGAAATGAAGAAGGGGAAATAGTGACGAAGGAAGAAGACATAATGGAACGATGGAGGAGACACTTTGAAGAAGTATTGGAAGACAGTGACGAAGAAAAAGAAGAGAGTGATAATGAAACCGAACAAAACGGAACGAACGTAAATGAAGGTATAGATGCCGAGATGATATCAGAGATGGAACTGGAAGAGGCAATAAAATAGATCAAATTAGGGAAAGCAGCCGGAAAAGATAAGATCTCATCGGAAATGATAAAGTATATAGGAGAAGTAGGAAAAGGAAAAATCTTAACTTTAATGAATGACATAGTCAAATCAAAAAAAGCACCAAAAGAATGACAAACGGGGGTTTTAGTACCTCTGTACAAAAAGGGCGATAGCAGGGAATGCAACAATTATAGAGGTATTACATTATTAAGCATATTAAGCAAAGTATGGGCCAGAATCTGGGAAACACGACTCAACAATAAGTTAGAAGATACGATAGACGATAGTCAGTGTGGATTTAGAAAACGAAGAGGAGCGCTCAGACAAATGGCAGAGAAAGCAATAAATAAGGGAAGAGAGGTCCATATGTGTTTTATAGACTTATGTAGGACCTTCGACAGGATTAGAAGAAAAGACATGGAAGACGTTAGAAAATAGAGGTATAAATACAATAGAAATAGACATGGTCAAGAGTTTATACAACAAAATAACAAATATAGTAAGAATCAGAAATGAGGAATCAACGGAATTTGTAACAACAAGAGGTTTAAGACAAGGATGTGTGCTGAGCCCGTTATTATTCGCACTAATTATGAGCTTCAATATAATGTGGACACATACATCAGGGAAAAGCAGAAAGTAAACATGAGAATTAATATAGAGAAGACAAAGACAATGATCGTGGACCAACAGAAAGGAAACATGAAATAACAAAAGGAGGGAAGACATTAGAACAAGTCACTAACTTTAAATATTTAGGGTCATGCATTAGCAGTAACGGAAAAATTGATGAGGAAATAAACGAACGCACAGCCACAGGCGGGAAAATCTTTAATGCAATCAAAACTAGCTTCCTGGGTAAAGCAGAAATACCAAAAGATACAAAAGTGTAAGTGGTGCAGAAAGTACTATACCCTGCGTTGGTGTACGGAAGCGAATCTTGGCCAATCACAGACAAACAAAATAAGAGAATCACAAGCACAGAAATGAAACTTTGGAGGAAAATAAGATAGGAAGGAGTGGAAGCAGAGGTGCTGGAAAAACGAAAATGGGGAAGGGTGACAACCGACCGACACCAAGCCTTACACCGTCAAGGTAGAAAGGCTAAGGATTATGTATGTATGTAAAGTTTTGTCGTTGCCTCAAAACACTCTGTTTGCATCTTATAAAGTTGCACATGGTATAGCCAAGTGCAAGACACCTCACACTATTGCGGAAAATCTTATTCTTCATGCTACCGTGATATGGTCGCAACAATACTTGGAGATAGTTAAAGAGATTCAGAAAATACCAGCATCAAATAGTACTGTTAGTAGGCGCAGTGACGATATGTCAGAGGATCTGCATGAGTAGCTTCTTTTGAAACATAGAATCAAATTATTTATCTTTAAGCTAGACGATGCAACGGATGTTACCAAAAATTCACACATAGTTGCGGTATGTATTTCACGTAGGTGTACTTGTTTCAAATGAGTAAAACAAGGAAAATCGATATTAGTATGTCTGTCCCTTTCGTTGTTTCCACTGTCTAACGTTGAGTTTTACGAGTTATCTGGCAAACTTTTGTGTAAAACAGTTCTTTTTAAAACTAATTTTTGCTAGTAGTATAGTCATTTGTGATAGTCGTGCGTTAATTATGTCCGTGCAACGGAAAACGCTTCGATCGCATAGATTTCTTTGAACGGGAAAAGAAGAATGGCGGTAATATAATACCATTTTCATGTATCTAGGGGGTAATAAATCGATTGTTGGTTAGCTAGAATTACAATTTTATTATAATATATAATTGTACAGCTTGTTACAGATGCTCTGGCGGTTAACGTTCCTTCTGTTAAAAGAATTAAAGCCTGTTGTAAGAGTAAGTGGTCAGTCCTGGTAAAGAGTGACCACGTGAGAACCCGAACTCTACCGATTTGACTGATTTTTCAAAAATAAAATTCGAGATACAATCTACAAGATGTATTCGGAGAGTAAGTTTGTAACGTGTGATTTCTGACGCGTGGTGTATATCAGGAGTGTATTCCCATTTCACGTTTTGGACGGCATATTTTCGGGTTTCGAATTCAATAACTTGTTCCCATTTTGTGTTCTGCGCATCGATCGGGAATTTTCTGATCTCGGACCGCAGTCAGTTGGATTAGTGAGAAAGAACGCTTTCAATTCTCAAGAGGTGCAGACTTGAATTTTTAATTAAGGTCGTTACGACACGGAAGATTATTCCAATTTGTGAATTTTCAAGTGATTAGGAGAAGTTTAAACATGGTAGTGTGATAGTAAATTTTTCCCAGGGAGAAATCCTAATTTAGTGCACTGAGGAGAGTTTTTATTTCTGCCAATTTTACATCTTATGGTAATCTTAGAAGGTCCTTATTCCACTTGTTTCTTTTCTAAGACAGTTGAATTTATTTAGGCAAGCAAACGGCAGCCGGTAGAGTGGAAAAAAATCCGGATTCTGATCGTATTTATAACAACGTGGGAAATTCCGAGATTCCAGGCTAGAAATTCCAGTGCAGGAACCTTCGGCGGTGCCTGAATAGCAGATGGGCGTACATCGAATCCATCGGGGTAAAGAAAACCTGCGTTCAAGGTCTGTTAGTTACTTTTTACCTTACCTACGTTGGGTTGATAAGTTCACGGAATTTCGAGAACTAGCCAAAAACGAACAACTGCAAATCGTTTAATTGCGTAGTCGTATTTATATTGAAATATGATAAATATTCGACAAAATTTATGTATTTAGTTAAATATTTTATTTGGAAACATTCTTGTTCATATTTAAATCACTTTTGTATATTGAGAACTTGTTAAATGGTCTGCAGATTACGAGATAATATTTTCTGATTTAAAGTTCATACAAAAAAGGGGAATTTTGCGTAAATTTATAATTATCCGTGCGCATATACCATTTATTTTGGGTAATTAATCTAGTTTTACCTATACGAGGCCTCGCAATATCGTCGATTCTAGACGTGAATTCGGTGGTTTGTTTAACTTTGTAGAAGTGGATTAACGCTTCCTAATTTAAAATACTGATCTACGCATTATTGTATTCCCTAGAAATTTTGGGTTCAGTTCTGTATGTACAAACCAAATCAGAGAAAGTAACGTACTCTGGTGCGTTCATTTTATTTATTTATGTACATATATATAACTTGGGATTTTTTTTGTTTATGCGTCATACATACATACTTTTGTATTGATTACTTATTTCTTTTGATCATTATATTTGGAAATCTGTCTATTACAAATGTGTTTTATTCTGTCTCGAAAAATAAGTTTAATATTATCATGCAAGGTAAGTTCATCCAGGAAGGTTCCTGTTTACCAAAGTTATCTTCAAGGAGGAAAGGGTTTTTTTTAAACAGGTGGCCCCTAGACTTACATCGAACCACCCTTCTTCGACTGTAGCTAGTCGAACCCTTGTCCTTGATACCTGGACCTTGCTTAGAAATTGATACTTCGCTTTTGTGTGCATAAAACCATTTTTGTTGTCGCCGTCGTATAACTAGGCGTCACAAGTTCTATAATTTAAGGTGGTTTGTGGTTTTGGTTTATTTACTTGTCCCTTTTACACAAAAACATATTACTCTCGAATTACTGAATACTGAACTTCGGAAATATTATGTTTTGTTGACTTCAAACAGCCTAAATCGCACACCGCATAGTATCGGTTTTAAGAACTGTTTGTGAAAACCCGATTGTACAAATAATGCGACTTAAATTTTTAAGGTATTACGTGGCAAATTTAAATTGCTTACTGTGTCAATGAGTGGTTTTCATGGACGAAAATTGAATTTTTTCAGAAGGTAATCCTGGAAAGTCCTTGTAAAATGACGACATACGAAGCGTGCGAAAACCACAAGGTTATCATGGAAAACGCTTTATTGTAGTCCATGCTGGTTCTAATTTAGGTTTTGCTGGAAACGCCTCCTTGTTATTTGCATCAAAATCAGAAATTTAAAACTATCAAGGCGAAATGAACGGAGAAATGTTTAAGAAATGGTTAACAGAGCACATGATCAATAATTTACAAGAACAGTCATTAATTATTATGGATAATGCCCCAAACCACTATTCCACTTTACTTGAAATGATGCCATTTTCAAATAACATCAATTTCGATCTGCACTTGAACAAAGTAGAATTACTAAAATTGACCCAATTACACACAACAGAAAGGCGTTACGCAGTGGACCACTTTAACATTGCCAATTCAAAGCATACCTACAAAATGATTAGAATAAACAGATTGGAAGGGATGGTTACGATGATGACAAGGTCATAGCCATGTGGGAGGAAGCCTTACGGCGGTATACTCAAGGAATTTGGGAAAATTGCGTGCGTCACTAAAGATATAATTAAATATTGGTATAAACGTGAAAGACTTCTAGATGTAAAGATGGGAGAGGTCGTAGTAAGTGCCGACAATTTAGGGAAATCTAAACTATTCAAAAATTAATAAGGATGTTCTAATACAAAGCATATATGTTTGTATTTGGCAGTTAATGGTCGCCTATTATTGATAATTAGAGCAAGCGGCAATTGAAAAACAAAAAAAAACAACCAAATCCAGTTGCACTTGTTTAACCGTATTAGTGTCAAGTCGAGTTTGTGTGTTTGATTGAATAATCTTTCCTGTCTTCTTAAGGTCTTTTTTCTTCATTGTTTTTTTTATTCGTGTGTTATATTTGTGTTTTTAATAATAAACAACAATGCAGAGAAACCATTTAACAATAGAATAACGAAATTTAGCCGTTGCTATGCACCAAAACAAATGCAAAAATTCACCCCTTTTCTACTGCTCGTCATCTACAGCAAGTGCTCCATAATGCCACAGAAAATCGAGTCTGCGATCAAACTATGAGAAATCGATTGTTTGAGGTAGGAGTTACCTTATACCGCCCCCTGAGATGTCCTGCAAGAACTGTGGTTCAACGAAGACACCGGGTGGAATGGTTAAGACGTAGACATCAAGAAACGACACCGTGGGATGACATACTGTTGTCAGACGAGTCCAGATATTGTCTCAGCAATGATAGCCGGTATCAAAGAGTATATCGTATTGCCAGACATCGTACCTTACCTCAGAATACCGAAGCAGTCGTTGCCTGTGGTGGGGGTGGTCTTATGGTATGTGCTGCAATTTCTTTAGGGTGGCGTACGACCTGCATAATAGGAGTAACCCAACGAGCCATGGAAAGAGCTATGTTGGGAGTGACGCTGAGAGACCGAATCCCAAATGAACAAATACGTAACAGAACAAAAGTTACAGATGCCGTTGAAAGAATAACACATTTAAAATGGAATTGGGCAGGTCATATCGCAAGAATGCCAAATAGTAGATGGACCAAAAGGATACTAGAATGGCGTCCTAGAGACGATGCGTTCAGAAGCAGAGGTAGACCACCGACACGGTGGACGGATGACGTCAAAAGGATATCTGTAAACTGGATCCAAGATGCCCAAGACCGATCAAAGTGGAACAGGTTGAGAGAGGCCTATGCTCAACAGTGGACGAGACAGGCTGTTATATGATGATGATGATGACCTCCATATCTTTTATGGTACACTCACGGAGCAACATTATGCCCAAGAGATCATTATGGACCATGTTCTGAACCCTCGCTACGCTATTGGACGGGAATATTTTGTTTTTCTTGACTACAACGCAAGGCCGCATGGTGCTCGGGTTGTTTTAGAGATGCTTCGAGATGAAGAAATAAACCATTTTGCTCTTCCTCCGCTATCTCCATACCTCAACGCCATCGAGCATGCATGGGACCTTTTATAGAGATAGCTGGATCATCATAATCCAAGACCTACTACTGTGCAACAGCTGAGAGATGTATTGCCGGTACTGTGGCATCAAATTCCATAAGAGCATATTGAGAATTGCACTGAGAGTATGCCAGCAAGCTGCAGAGCAGTTATTACTGCCAGAGGAGGTGCCACGCAGTATTAGAATTTAATAAATTTAAGTTAAGTGAAAGGGTACAATAACAACTATCATTATAATATTGTTGTGTACCTTTGATGTAATTTTCATGTTCATTACTAAAAAGACATTACATTTTGTTGTTTGGGTAGTTTCTTTATTGTAAATGCAATTGGTGTTGCAGTTACAGAATATGTTCAGTACCCACAGGTTGTGATTTTTGAGTTTAAAATGTGGGGCCAGTACTAAAGTATACGGTTGCAAATTTGACTAGGGTTTTACTCTTAGTTCATACATAGTTAACAAATGAACGTAGTATCACCTTTCGTGGATGGGGATAGGTATAGTAAACTTAGGCCTGAAGTGGAAAAACTGTTGTATTGGTGTTTGTACTAATGGGATGGCAGGAAAATATGGTGGTCCGTCAGCACTTATACGCATAAATAATCCAAATGCCACTTGGCACCATTTAATGACACAGGGAATTACTCGCTTTGAAGGAAATTAGCCTAGGAGTTCATTTGGTATTGTCCATTGTAATTTCGGTTGTAAATTATAAACAAACAAGGCCTTTAAGAGCAAGACTATTTTCTTTAATGTGCGGTGCGGAGATCTTATTAGTATGAAAGCTTAAAGTGTCACTAACTTTAATATATTATGTACTAGCGCATCTGCACTTCTTATCTTTTGCTTATGCTACATAATATTCTAGGAAGCGATGTAAATGGCATCATATCTACTTAACTAAGGTTACGTAATTTGCAAAAGGGTTATATCTTATTTGTTTTATGGATTCTTTCCAGTCGATTTTTTGGATACCTGAGATTGGTTACGATGGTTACGAAATGCAAATTAATAAATTGGAGTGATGGAGTCCTTGTATGAAAACGGCCACAAAAAAAGGTCTTGAGGTTCCTACATTAAAATGAAAAAATTTTTTTTTAATTTTGTTTCTTTTCCGACATAACAAAAAATTGCATTTTTCCCTTAATAATAATTTTACAAAATTTCAATCCAGTAAAATATGTTCTAGAAAGTACTATAATGAATGAAAAAAAAATTAATTTGAGATTTCCAACGTTAAATCATACTACTTATTTTTGGTCATTGTTGTGGCCACCATCAGGATAAAATTATGGTAAAGTTATTATGTGAACAAATCTTTTTAAATAACTAATTATTAAACTTAAATATACCTATTCAAATTTGGTGGGGAATTAGTGGTTTATTGTCCAAGAATTTTAACGAATTCCTTTTTTGTTTTAAATTGCGGTAAACTTTCTCCTGATTTGATCCTTGCATGTATGAATCCGTCGCTTGATTGTGGTCCACAGACTGAAGCCGAAGCTTCTGCCACTAATTTGATACATCTCTCCACCCCTTGAGTGTGGCAAGGATATTTTGAAATGTCAATTTTCTCGGGTACATCTAAAAGTATCATTTTTAAAGCCTGAATGAACATTTCTCTCATTAATGGTGGTTGTTTATAGAAGGAGACGTCCTATAGATCAAGTCAGTATAGTCTTCAACATCGAAGTTCAATTGAGGTACTACGAACTGACGAATTCCTTGTCTATCGTTAGTTTTACCATCTACGCGATCCATCAAGTGACGCGGAGGTAACTCATTACAATGTAATAAACATATGAACCAATGTACTTATTTGCCTATAGTATTCTCAAGCTGCTTTATGACACCCATTCTACATAAATTTAACAGGCATCCACAGTTATCACATGCAACTACCAAAATTGCTTATATTGTTTCCCTGACTAACTTTTATTGAATGTACAGCTTCTGCAGTTCATTTGTAATATTATTTAGTATATATTAACACTGTTCCACCACAGGGTTACTTAGTTTATAAAAAATACAAGTAGCTTTTAACACTACTATATAAATATTATTACAGACACATGAACAATCTTACAAATACTGCTGCATAAAACATTTTCAATAGAACAACATGCCAATTAACATCTAAACAGGTTGAAAACTTTTATGCCTATTAATATTATCCTACCACTTATATTTATATCATATATACTTGACATTCAAACTGTTTCTTTCTTTCCTGCAGGAGTACATATATGCTGCTGCAAGACATACTTCCGTTCACTTCCAAAGTCACATACATTGCACTTGAATGGTTTCTCTCCTGTATGAATTCTCATATGACTTTGCAAGGCATTCTTGTGTACAGTTTTATAGTGACATACATTACACTTAAAAGGTTTCTCGCCTGTATGAGTCCTCATATGCAGATGCATGGCGTTCTTGTGTGCACTTCTATAGTCACATATATCGCACTTGAAAGGTTTCTCTCCTGTATGTGTTCTCATATGACTTTGCAAGGTGTTGTTGCGTACAGTTCTATAGTTACATATATTACATTTGAAAGGTTTCTCGCCTGTATGAGTCCTTATATGCATTTGCAAGGCGTTCCTGTGTGCACTTCTGTAGTCACATATATTGCATTTGAAGGGTTTCTCTCCTGTATGTGTTCTCATATGAGTTTGCAGGTTGTTCTTGTGTACAGTTTTGTAGTTACAAATATTACATTTCAAGAGTTTCTCGCCTGTATGAGTCCTCATATGCATTTGCAAGCCATTTTTGTATGCACTTCTATAGTCACATATATTGCATACGAAGGATTTCTTTCCTGTATGCGTGATCATATGTCGTTGCAAGTTAGGCTTATGTGCACTTTGATAGTCACACATATCACACTTAAAGGGCTGCTCTTCTGTATGAATGATTACATGTCGTTGCAAGCTACCCTTCTGTGCACTTTCATAGTCACATATGTTGCACTTGAAAGGCTTTTCTCCTGTATGAGTGGTCATATGTGTTTGCAGGTTCTTCTTGACCGCACATTCATGGTCACATGTATTGCACTTATAGGGTTTCTTTCTTGTATGAGTCATAATGTGTCGTTGCAAGTTACTCTTCTGTGCACTTTCATAGTCACATATGATGCACTTAAAAGGTTTCTCTCCTGTATGAGTGCTCATATGCAATCGCAAGCTATCCTTCTGTGCACTTTCATAGTCACATATGTTGCACTTGAAAGACTTTTCTCCTGTATGAGTGGTCATATGTGTTTGCAGGTTCTTCTTGGACGCACATTCATGGTCACATGTACTGCACTTATAGGGTTTCTTTCCTGTATGAGTCATAATGTGTCGTTGCAAGTTACTCTTCTGTGCACTTTCATAGTCACATATGTTGCACTTAAAAGGTTTCTCTCCTGTATGAGTGCTCATATGTGTCTGCAAGTTCTTCTTGTGTGCACTTTCATAGGGACATGTATTGCACCTGAAGCGTTTTTCTCCTGTATGAGTGATAATGTGTCGTTGCAATCTATTTTTATGTGCAGTTCCATAGTCACATTTATATAACTTTGCCGCAGTATGAGTATTAACACTTTCCTCCATGATGCACTTCAATTGAGGCTGTATTATTACATGATCTTCATCCTTACTAAAGACTTCAGTTTTTATATCTATTTCTTCATGCAATGATTCCAGTTTGATGGACCAATGACTATCGTATTGAGCTTCATGCTTTAAATCAGATGTTTCTGAAGACAATTCGGATGTTTTACTCTCTTCCTGTTTGACTGGAATATATGTACATATTTACATATGGTTTACTGAATATTACATAAGTA
>JABXWE010025903.1:0-16032 GCA_014611495.1 Limonius californicus
CTCTCCTGTACTTTCTCTACCTCTCTCCCTCTCTTTTTGTATGTCTTTCTCTCTGCCCCCTACATCCTCCCGTCATCTACATTTCTCCTCTACTCTCACCCCTCTCCTCTTCCTATCCTCTCTCCTCCCTCTCTCCTCTTCCCTCTCTCCTCCCTCTCTCCTCTTCCCTCTCTCCTCTCTCCACCCTCTCTCCTCTTCCCCCTCTCCTCTCTCCTCTTTCTCTTCTCTCCTCCCTCTCTCCTCTTCCCCCTCTCCTATCTCCTCCCTCTTTCATCTCTTCTTCCATCTCATCTACTATCTCTCTTCAACTCTCTTCCTTCCCTCTCTTCAACTTTCTTCCCTCCCTCTCATCTACTATCTCTCACTTCCCTCTCTCCTCTACTCTATCTCCACTCTCTCCTGTCCTCTACACTCTCTCTCCTCTACACTCTCTCTCTTCTACTCTCTCCCTCATTTCTCCCCCTCTCTCATATACTCTCCCTCTCCCTTCTCTCCTCTAATCTCTCTCCTTGGTTCATACACACATCCTCTCTAGCTCCAACTCCTTCCCTCTCATGCCGATCACTCCCCTCTTCTTATTCTCTCCTCTTCCCCCCGCTTTGCAATCTCGCTTCTCTTTCACTTCCTCTCTTCTCTCTCCCTACTCGCGCCTTTTCTCCCTTGTCCATACTAATAAAATACCACAGTGGTTTTATTTTTTTTCTGATTAACTCCAAGAAATTACAATCTGTTGGTTAAAGGAACAGTAATGATCCCGCCTTTTTCATAATTTAAACTAGCTATCGTGTAAATTATATGACTACATGGATAATAATTAAGTCTATTGACTTGAAACGATTCAGCCGCCTCACTTCACCTGTATTATGTTAATTTATTCGCTAAATCGTGGGGATTAATTGCAAACTTAATATGATATTTAACACGATGTTTTTTGATTTTCTGAGGCGACTTAGAAGCGATGCTCAATGATTGAGTATGGTACGAATCATTGGGCCTCCACTACCAATCGGAGCACCATATTCTGAAATCCTTCCAAGATTTCTAGATTGGAGTTAGTGGCGTTTCCTATAGTTGTATGCCATACGTGTGTTGTAAATTTCTAGAGCCAGATATTGGATTTGTGTGGCCAGGACTGCTGTATCATTTGCGAAAATCGTCACTGTGGTTACGCTGATGGTTGGTAGATCTGCTCTATACAGCAAATACAGCACAGGCCCTAAGACAATACCCTGTGGTGTTCCAGCTTTGATAATATGTAGATTCGTGTTTAATTAGGAATTGTCAATTACCTAGGTATAATTTGAGGATTTGATAATAATGGTGCGACCTTACTGAATGCCGGGCTAATATTGAGAAATGCAGCAGAGCCATCATTTTTGCTTTCTAGCTCTTTGTTTATTTGATTAACTATCCTGTGCACTAGTTCTATTGTGTCATGTTTTTTTATGGAAGCCCAACTGATGTTTAGGAATTAGCGTCCTTTCTTCAAGTATTGGTTTGAGTCTTATTTGGAATATGTTTTCTAGAACCTTGGACAGTAACGGTATGAGGCTAATAGATATGAATGATGTTATCACATTTTGGCTTTTGCCAGGTTCATGTAACGAATTTATTTGCGCAACCTTCCATTGATTGGAGAAGTATCCTAGCCTTAATACTGCATTGGATGTTATCCTAATCATTTTTTGTTTCTTGGAGTACCTTTCCTGTAGTTAAGACATAGTCCGGTGCCTTCTATGAATTAATTTGTTTTAGGATGACTGTTTTCCTTGAGTTTGAATTTCTGAATTGGCAAATTCATTTGATATGGTGTTTTCCAGAAAGTTTAGTATTTCATTTTTTTCTTCTCTATTTTCTTCATCAGAATGTGATGTAAATATCTTTGATAGCTGTTTTGTAAATGACCATGTAGTCATAAATGAATGATTTTCTATAAGCTGATGTGTAGGTAGGGTTGTATATTGTTCACCTTTCAAATGCTTTTTCTTACGCAAATCTCTGCATATGTAATGTACATAAGTTTGTTTATTAATTTAAGATTTGGTCAACAGCCCCATTAGCACAACCCAGTTTGGTAGTATTTTAAATACTAGAATTGATGAAGTTTTAATTTATTCTAATGTGTTTGCAGGAAACCATGTTAAGTCAGCATACTGGACTACTACCTGCAGATCCGTTGCTATTACAACAGCATACCCAGATACCAGTCAGTATATCCACATCACAAGGTATTACAAATTTGGCAATTCCTGCTGGTGCTATGCACTTGGAAAATCCACAAAACCACACTCAGACACTGTCGAATCATCATCAACAGTCTGAGGGACAAACTATAGTTACTCAGGCACAGGCACAGTTGTCTCAAGCTCAGTTGCAACATTCTCAACAAAACCATGCGCAGCAATCTCAACAAAGTATTGTGCAGGTGCAGGTACACGATAACTTGGTGTCTGTGATTGAAGATAGTAAAGACCACAAAGATTTAATTGCTTCTCAGTTAGCACAGGCTCAAATTCATTTAAGTGAAAACCAACAGTTGAGCCAGCAAACATTAACAGTACAACAATTGCAACATTTGCAGGTGCAACAAGTGTTAGACAATGTGGTACGCATGGAAAGTGCTGTGGAAAATGGACAGAATCAGTCGGGCGCTGAGCAGGACCCTTTGGCTGGTGCTGATGGTATGCAAATTGTAAAAGATGAGAAAAACTTGCAGAACTGTACAAAACTACTTATGGGAACACAATTTGGACTACAAGATCTCAAAGCAAACTTGATGGATGTACGGACTGCCGATGGAAGTATAGTGAAGATTTCAGCTGGTATTCAGGACCAAGATTTAGCGAAAACTTTAGGTGTTGAGATGGTGCAAAATATGTGTAAAGTAAATGTAGATGATCTGAACCAGTTACTTGCATATCATGAGGTTTTTGGGAAGCTGCAAGGGGAAATTTCAACAGGACCAAATAATGTTACAACAAATAACGCTAATGTTAATCTTCAACAAACTGCAAATACTATTGCTAGCAACATTCAAATTGTGACTCCAAAAACTTTAACTGAGGGTGAACAGGAAGCTACTACAAGTTCAATTGCAGCAGACAGCCCGCCAGCAATTATAACAGGAAATCACGTGTGTGACTTGTGCGGTAAAATGTTTCAGTTTCGTTATCAGCTGATTGTGCATAGACGATACCATACGGAGAGGAAGCCGTTTACTTGCCAAGTATGTGGAAAGGCGTTTACTAATGCACAAGAACTCACTAGGCACGGTAAATGCCACCTTGGTGGCAGCATGTTTACTTGTGCAGTTTGTTTCCATGTGTTTGCTAATGCTGCTTCATTGGAGCGCCATATGAAGCGGCATTCTACAGACAAACCGTATAATTGTACTATATGTGGAAAGGCGTTTGCTAGGAAAGAACATCTTGATAATCACACCAGATGCCACACTGGGGAGACGCCATACCGATGTCAGTACTGTGCAAAAACTTTCACAAGGAAGGAACATATGGTTAATCATGTCCGAAAGCATACAGGTAAAAATTATAATTAAATAATACATTTCCAGATAAAAACAATAAAATTTATACTAGGGCAAAAACATATTAGACCCACATTATCCCCTTTAACATTGATAAATGAAGGGGGTTTTGATATAATGGTGCATTTCCATTGAATGCTTGCGTTACCAATCAAGTTTTCAGTGACAAATTAAGATCTTGTTTGGTTATAAAGAATTACACACAAAATGTTTACTGATTGGTTGTGCAATGCCAATTATACAATAGCGAAGGGGCGGTAATTCCCCTAATTTTGTACATTCAGTGCTATATTAAAGTTTAGTTTATGTTTGCAACTGTAACTGTCAGGAACTTCACTCTACAAGTGGAGTGTATAAGAATAACGAAAAAAGACATTTACTATAAATTTCAGAAAAATTACAAATTATTCCTGAAGTTAAAAATAAGGTGAATTTATTTTTGTCAATTCTACCAACCCTACGGTTAGCAAAAAAGGATGATATAAAGAGATACATATGTTTAAATCGCTTGTAGCAAATGTTTTTGAAATGGATTTTCTTTTCAGTATATCAACGTTCAATTGTATTTCAGAATATTCTCTCTAATTATTGTAGGCATTCCCACATTTTTATGAATATAAACGGTGACTTCTTTGAATATGAAATATTCCATTTGTAATTTTTAGATACAACCACATTGAGCAAGAGCCCTTCTGAGACAGTTAATTTAACTGTTATGTAGTTGGAGATTAACTCTTTTTTAAGTTTTTAAAGGGGGGGGGGCAGTTCATCATTTCCGAATGCTACCAAAGTAAAATTCAACATGGCTGCTGGAGGTAACACACACAACTTACATAAAAACATTTATATAGTCTTTATTGTTTAAAAGTGCTATTTTTCGAATATTTCCTGCATATTAAAACTGAATATGCAATCTTTTTATTCTGTGGTAGATTGTGGTAGTCGGGAATCCGTTATTATGTTAGTTTGTTCAAAATATTAAAATTATCTGATTTCCTTAGGCTAGTACGATAAGATGCAGATTTTTGTAGACAATTCCATTTAGAATTTTGTACAAAATGTATGCACAAAATTTTGTAAAACATGTATGACACAAACCAAAATTGTGTAAGAAGTTCTTTCTATGAGCATGCGCAAATAGGTCAAAATTATATTGGCATCTATGAAAAACTCTCAGAATAAATATTGTGAATGTGGATAATGTAGAATTCTATCAAGATTTTATAATATTAGATTAATGCATAAGTTCGTAGCGCTTTTATTTATTTATTTTACATGAACAGCAAGCAAGCGAGATAAGAGAAAGTGCGGTTAGCGCCGGCGTGGCGGCGTATACACGTGGTTAAACATTTACCTGTCTGCCGCCTGTAATCACTGATGAACGAGTAAAAATTGCTCGCTTGCTCATCCATATGATGCAGATTCTGAACAAAATTCTGCGTAGTGTCATACTAGCCTATGAAGGTAAAAATAAATTAGAATTCCAAATTAATACTATTACTACTATTTAGAAGGGAGTCCTGTTGTTAAAGTATGTGAAAAACGTTTCCTTTGAAGGCAGTTGTTATACAGTGTGATTGTAAATGATTGAGGCTAGTTTTAATTTACCTCCATAAGAAATTATTGTCATGTTGATAGCAAATACAGTAATCCTGTCAGCTGTTTATTTCTCATTAGTGTCGTCTCAAATAGGGATAACTGAGATATATATTAATTGTTAATAACGATTTTAATCAATAGTTTTATCTTTTTAATTAAAAAAATTAATACACAATAAACTTAGAATTTCGTCTTAACAATAAGTGAAAATATTCCAAATTAAATTAACAATATTTTACAACAATTGTTCAAAATGTCCACCGTTGGCATTCAAACACAACTCAACTCTTTTTTTTCATTCAAAAATATTGTTGTTTATTTCTTGCACAATGGCTTCTTGTAATTCTTCTAAGGTATGAGATCGATTTCTAAAAACTTTGATTTTTAAATCATCATAAAGATAGAAGTCCAATGGGGTTAAGTCGGGCGAACGAGGTGGCCAACAATCTCTACTGATTAACCTGTCACCAAAAAACTGTCGGAGATAGTCTAATGTAGCATAAGCAACATGAGGCTGGCAATATCCCATCTGTAGTTCATCGTTGTGTAACTGATTTACAAAAACTTCTAATATTTGGGTGCGATGTCGTTCTGCATTGATTGTCCCATTAAAAAATATTGGACCTATAATTCGTCGCCTTGACATTGCTACCCAAACTCCAATTTTCAGTGGATGCAAACTGGATTCTACAAAATTATGAGGGTTTTCAGTTACCCATGTTCTATAATTTTGGCTATGAATGTATCCCAATAAATGGAACCAAGCCTCGTCAGACATGAATGTCACATCTAAAATATCATCATTATTCAAGTTTTCGTTGAAGCAACGGCAGTACTGAATTCTTTGTTCATAATCGGTAGCTAATAATTGCTGTGTAACTGTTATTCTGTATGGATACATTCTCAAGTTTTTAACCAAAGGTTTTCCGGCAGAACGGTCTGATAAACCTGAAATAATGAATAAAATTTGTAACTAAATTACAAGGTAAATTAAACACATCTACCTACATGAGAGGATAATTGTCGAATTGATTTATTGGGACTTGCTTCAATGTCTAATATCATCAACAACCTCTTGTGTTAAAACTGTTGGTCGTCCAGTGGATTTGCCCTTAGAAATACAATTTTTATTTTCAAATCGACCCACAATTCTATCTCTATGCTGCGCAAACACTTTACGAGAAATGACAACCTCAGGATATTCTTGATTAAACTGCTCAATACAAGATTGCAAGGAATAAGTCCATGATCCATCTTCTTAACTAGTGCCACTGCGCTAATGTGCTTTAAAGATAAAAGCGTTTTGTTCATTTGTAAAAGGGATCTTGTGTTCTAACAAGTAAAGTAGGGTTAATTAACAAAGCTAAGCCAAGATCTTTGTGGAAACTTACCTAAACAAAAAATTATGTGTAAAAGATAGTTCTGAAAAGAACTGTTTTTGATATGAAGGTAAACCAAATAACAAAAATTAAAACGATGGGGAACAGCAGAAATCATAAATACGGCGACCATGAAATTTGTATTTATAAAAAGCCCCGCCCCTATATTGATATAGCCACAACCAACATGTGAAATACACTAAAATTTGTGGCGGTAAATTCAAACTGTCCTCAATCATTTACAATCACACTGTGTATTAAAAACTATGTAGAACGTATTTTTGTTATTTACACGAGATACAAGAGAAAAAAATGAAACTCCTTGTTTAAGCAATTTCCTTCTATCAACTTTTCCAACGTTTCCAAAAATCTTTATTTTTTCAGCCTCCTTCTCTTAAGCCTTTTTCGGCCTTTGTTTATTTTATATATGTTTCCAAGCTTAAGGCTTTTCTTCCTGTTTTTCTTCTGCCAAACGGAGTCCATTTGGTAACTTTTCTTGGCCAACATTGTCCTGGCATTCTCTGTACATGTCCATACCATTGTAGTGCTCTGTTTTCTAAGGTTTTGGTAATGGATTGTTGGATTGTTCTACTCCCATTCTTCTCCAAATCTCCTCTGTTCTTATTCTGTCTCTTCTAGTGACTTTCCGTATTTTAATTCTACTGGTCTGTGTTTGTGGAAACATTTTCACACTGGAGAGGACTATATTTTCAACAATACTATGAAAGATGTGTTGTTTCGTTTCTTGACTTATATTTTCATTCCATAATATTCCATGTAAAGATTTCGTGGCCATTTTGCCCATTGAAATTCTTGAAGAAATATTTCTTTCGCACGTGCCTGTGGAGCTGATGTTTCTACCTAGGTATTTAAACTTGTCGCAGGGTGTAACTTCCTGTCCGTCTGTATATAAATTGTTTGCCTCCCTTCGAATACATAGATATTAGGTTTTTTGGAAGTTTATTATCAAACCCCAGTTTTCGAACTCTTCTTTTAGTTTTCGGAGCATGTACTCCATGTCGTCTTGATCATGTGCAAATATGACTTTGTCGTCTGGAAAGAGTAGAGATTTGTATATACATTCCCGAGCATTTTTGTACCATGTTTCTAGGGCTTGCTCTATGTGTATATTAAAAAGTAGGGATGATAGACTGCATCCGTGTTTTAAGCCTTTTGTTGTTAATATTTCTCTGGCAATTTTTCCCTATTTTTATTCTAAATTTATTATTTGCATATTGTCTTTCTACTTTGTTTATCCACTTTTCCTTTACTCCTACTCTTCTCATAGCCTGCCATATTAGAGACCTCGATATGCTATTGTATGCTTTCTCTAGGTCTATGAATCCTAAATGTGTGTCTTTCTGTTTTTCTTTATTGTTTTTACTAATTTGTCTTATTGTATGTATATTGTCTAAGCATGATCTGTTTTTCCTGAACCCACTTTGTTCTTCACTAAAGTTTACTCCTTCTATTTTGTTTTTTATTACACTTGCAGAAAGCCTAGATAGGGATGGGATTACACTTATACTTCTGTAATTTGTTTATTTCCCTTCTTATATATTGAGCTAAGATCTCCATTCTTGGGGAATTTCATATCCTTGTTCTATTTTGTTAAATATTGTCTGTTTTCCTCCTCCATACTTGAACAATTCCATTCTTATATTTCCTGGGCCAGGGGTTTTATAACTTTTTTAAGTACTTCATGTATTTCATTCTCGGTAATTTTCGCTTCTTCACTAGTGTCTGAATTTTCTACATCTTTTAGGTATTCCTTCCTATTTTCTTGTAGCAGTTTGGAGTAGTGTTCTTCCCATTTTTCCGACGATATTGTTCCTACTGTTTCTTATTGCCTTTATTCTATTCCAAGCTACGGAAGATCTGTTATATGCTAGTGTATTGTCTATATTATTGCCTAGTCTGACCCAATATTCGTCGTTCTCATCTCTTACTCTGTTTTTTTACTTCTATTCTAACATGTTCTTCTCTTGATTAGGGTTTTGTAAATATATCAATCTCATATACGCTTTTTTCTTCTCTTTGATTAGATCTGCTAAATCTTCGGAAAATTGTTTTAAATACCTCATTTTCCTGTCTTCAGTTCCCAGTGCCACCGTCGCTGCTTCAAAAATGACATTTTTTAAATGTTTGTACATTTCATCCGGTGTTCCATCTTTGTTTATGTCTAGTTTATTTATTTCCAAGTAAAGGACGTCAGAGTATATCGACAAACAGATTTAAACAATTTTTTAATTTTTAATTTAAGTGTTTGGTGAATAAATCCATGGGTATTGTGGAAATCGCATTCCCACACATTGATGGTCAATTGATTTAACAATCAATTATTTTCAGATTTAAGTGACTTAAAAATTAGAAAGAGATTAAATAGAGACAACTTACCTTGCAACATTGTAACTATGATGAAAATAGAACAGAATAATGCCTAGGGCGTCCCAATTATTTGATTTTTGAAATGATATTCAAGAGTTTGCTAGCTTTTATTATAATGTACTACAACACAAAACTAGCAGCAAGTAAACAAATGATTTCAATGATATTTAAATTACAATTAAATTATATTTTTAGGGAATCAATTTGTTTTGATATTGTTCCAACTGATCAGCGAACTTAATTTGTTTTTTTTTTTCTAAGTAACTTTTAAGTGAGTCTCTATAAATAATTTATAATGTGCTTACTTTGTTATAACTTTGGGGTATTTATGTTGATATTAATCCTTGAAAATAAAGCCTTAAAAATTTGTAAACCAAAGTATGTAGTAGGTTTGACATCTTCGATTTCTGTCCTCCAGCAACCATTATTAAGTGACCGGGGTTAACCTCTCCGAGGATACATATAATCTGAAAAATACTCTTCTATAGCAATATTTTGTTATTTTATTAATAGTTTATTAATCAGCCCTTATTATTGATGACCAATACTCATCTTTTTGGCATGTATTTTACCAGTTTTCCTAGATTCTTCTTCAAAATATATCAAAAACAGTCATAACTCAGAGAATCGATTAATTCTGTTATTTTTTTGTGGTTTTCTTTTAGATCTGTTTAATATCCTTTTCCACAAGTTCTATATTGAAGTCTGGGGATTGTGTTGGCCAGTTCATCTTGTTGATTGATATACAAATCGCTTTAATAATATTTTCGCATTTATTGTGAATATGGATGGACTCCACAGCGCAATCCCTAGACCTGAATTTGATCAAAAACTTGTGGAAAAGGTTATCAAACATCATATAAAGTAAACTCAAGTTGCGCTTAGTCTGCATGCACGTCACACTGTACTACGTTTATACCGCGAAAAATGAAAGTGTGCAACCAAATACATTGAATGTTTATTTGGTTACATACTCATTTTTTACAATCAAAATATTGGCATATAATTTAATAAATTTTCTCTTTCCAAAGGGATCCTGAGCGAGTTATATATTTCCATTTGCACACTAAGGTTCCATTTTATCATTGAAATAATTTTTTTTAGTACCAAAGACAAATTGTATTACTGTTTTTTTTTCGTTTATTTTTCTCCTCCATCATGCATATCAAAAATTTAAAACTCAAATATAGCATGTAAATTTATTATAGTGATGCAAGTTTCTTAATTTTTATTCATTTTAAAAATCGCTACCATGTTCGTCCTGATAATCATCTAGATTTATTATTACTGGAACTGTCTTCTCGATCAAACCCAACCTCCCTTTGCCACCACTCCATAATAATATTATTGGTATGGTTGACAGTATCTTGTCACATTTGCGGAGTTACTATGTCTAACGCCTTTTTTCCACATTTGTAGACATTTTTCAACGCCGTAAGCTTCCCTTCCTACGTGTTTATTATAATACTCTTGGCAATCCCCCAAATGTTTTCAATTGGATTGAATATACAGTGGTATGGAGGAAGCCGTAATACAATGCGTCCATGTTCTAATGCCATTTGGTCAGCAGCATACATTTTTTCAGGTTTATTCCTGAGAACGAATTTAAGTATTGAAGGATGTTGATTAACACAGTAAAATACTGAGTAGCTTTATATTAAAAACATAGAACTTTTAATACATTAGTATAAAAAAATTTGGGGGATTTGCAGTCTAAATTAAGACACAGAGTAAGAAGAGACAAGAAAGACGAATATTGGGTCAGACTAGGCAATAATACAGACAATACACTAGCATATAACCTTCCGTAGCTTGGAATACAATAAAAACAATAAGAAACAGTGGGAACACAAAAGGCATAATACAGACAATATCGTCGGAAAAATGGGAAGAACACTACTTTAAACTGCTACAAGAAAATAGGAAGAAATGCCTAAAAGATGAAGAAATTTCAGAGAGTAGTGAAGAAGCAGAAATTACCGAGAATGAAATACATAAAGTACTTAAAAAAGAAAAAATAATAAAGCCCCTGGCCCAGGAAATATAAGAATAGAATTGCTCAAGTATGGAGGAAGAAAACTTAAGACAATATTTAACAAAATAGAAGAAGGATATGAAATTCCCCAAGAATGGAGATCTTAGCTCAATATATAAGAAGGGAAATAAACAACAATGTTCTAATTACAGAGGCATAAGTGTAATCCCATCCCTATCTAGGCTTTCTGCAAGTGTAATAAAAAACAAAATATAAGAAGGAGTAAACTTTAGTGAAGAACAAAGTGGGTTTAGGAAAAACAGATCATGCTTAGACAATATACATACAATAAGACAAATTAATGAAAAAAAATAAAGAAAAACAGAACGACACGCATTTAGGATTCATTGACCTAGAGAAAGCATACAATAGCATATCGAGGTCTCATATGGCAGGCTATGAGAAGAGTAGGAGTAAAGGAGAAGTGGATAAACAAAGTAAAAAGACAATATGCAAACAATAAATTTAGAATATAAATAGGGAAAAGTTACCACAGAAATATTAACAACAAAAGACTTAAAACATGGATGCAGTGTATCATGCCTGCTTTTTAATATACACATAGAGCAAGTCCTAGAAACAAGATACAAAAATGTTTGAGAATGAGTATACAAATAGAAAACAGTACCCTACACTCTCTACTCTTTGCAGACAACAAAGTCATATTATTGCACAAGATCAAGACGACATGGAGTACATGCTCCAAAAACTAAAAGGAGAGTTCGAAAAATGGGGTTTGATATTAAACTTCCGAAAAACCGAATATCTATTTATTCGAAGAGAGGCAAACAATTTATATACAGACGCACAGGAAGTTACACACTGCGACAAGTTTAAATACCTAGGTACAAACATCAGCGCCACAGCCATGTGTGAAAGAAATATTTCTTCCAAGAATTTCAATGGGCACAATGGCCACGAAATCTTTACATGGAATATTATAGAATGAAAATATAAGTCAAGCAACAAAACTACACATCCTTCATAGTATTGTTGAAAATATAGTCCTCTCCAGCCTGGAAATGTTTCCACAAACACAGACCAGTGGAAATAAAATACGGAAAGTAACTAGAAGAGACAGAATAAGAACAGAGGAGATTTGGAGAAGAATGGGAGTAGAACAATCCAACAATCCATTACCAAAACCTTAGAAAACAGAGCACTACAATGGTATGGACACGTAAAGAGAATACCAGGACAATGTTGGCCAAGAAAAGTTACCAAATGGACTCCGTTTGGCAGAAGAAAAACAGGAAGAAAAGCCTTAAGTTTGGAAACATATATAAAATAAACAAAGGCCGAAAAAGGCTTAAGAGAAGGAGGCTGAGGAAATAAAGATTTTTGGAAACGTTGGAAAAGTTGATAGAAGGAAATTGCTTAAACAAGGAGTTTCATATTTTTCTCTTGTATCTCGTGTAAATAATAAGTATCAATGGGCAGCTGCTTTTCTTTTCCTTGCCTCATCATATTCATCACACACCATCTATAATGACTAGTAGTAATGCATTTTCTTAAACACATATCTATAGTATTAGAAACTACTATTGTGCAGAAATATATAACATAAGTTACATGGATTGTATATTATATGTCACTGGGTATGTGGTAAATAAAGAAAATTCACTTTTTATATAACAAAAATACGTTCTACATAAAATGTGTGTAACACACTAACCTTGCTACAATTTCCAGAAAATTTATTGTTAATTAATCGCGTGGAAATTCCAAACATTTTGGCATAGCCAGTTTTGAATCTTGGCTTATGTGAGTAAAATACCACTCACTGTTCTTAAACTTATGTTTAAAGCAGTAATAACTCTCTGAAAATAACAATCAAACCATAATTCCATGATCATTCATGTTTTAATAATTATGAGCTTAAAAATATAAATACCTACATACACATACTTTTCTCACAGCCATTATAGGAAGCAAAGGACCATCATTGTTTCTTTCTCGTTCAAATAGTTTATTAGCGATGCAATAAGCTCTTTCGATTTACGCGGGAGAGCGATCATTTTTCGAGTTTATATTTCCCTCAAGCACTCGAAACATTCTCAAAAACTAACACTTAAGTTAATGAAGAAGGTACACGCGTTTGTTGTGTAAAAAACAATTTTTTAAACAGTAAATGAAAATTATGATGAAAAATCAAGTAAAAATCTTGAACTGTATGTCATATAACATGCAAAACACGAATTCGTTTTTAGACCGACATGTGAACATAAAAAACAGGGCGCAAACGCGAAGGAAACAAAATCCCTATAAAATGTAGTTTTGTATTTTACACAGAAACTATGCAATATTAAAAATCAAAATCATAACTACGGCAAGACCTTACCAATAAACACGATTTTACTCCGTAATTTAACAAGAAAAAAATTGAATGTTTTAGTTTTTTAGAATTGGAACTATCAATACTAAATAACAAATAATTGATGGCGTGCACGCAGACTAAGAGCAACTTGACTATATTAAAAGTTATAGGGATATCTAAAAAGTCAACAAGATTAGTTGCGAACTTATTAGAATATTGTAGCACTCGAAATTTCAGAATATCATAGACACTTTGTCTCTTCAAATAATCTCTAGCTTAGTATATCGAATTTAAAAAAAGATATTGAAATATACCTGGCATATATGTAGGCATATTTCTAAAATGTGTTTATATACAATAAGTGATGATGAAAAATCTTTACTTTAAAGAGATCCAGTAACTTTAATATATTTGATGAGTAAAAATTGAAATAATATTGAATATATAAAAAATATTAATTAATATTAAAATACTATCCAAGGCTAGTATGACACGAACTAGAATTTTGTGAGAAATTCTGTCTGAGCATGCGCAAGTAGGCCAAAATTACGTAGACATCTATGAGAAAACTGTCAAAATAATTATATAACTGCAGTGGATAATGTAGAATTCTATCAAGGTTTCATAATAATTGTTTACTGTTGCTTACATAACCACAAATCTTGTTAATTTGTTGGCATCTTGTATTATATTATTTTTCTGTGTTTTTGGGTTCGTTTTTTGGTGTTACATTAGGTGTGTGCTTATTGTCGGCGTGGTGGCGTAAACACGTGGTAAAACATTTACTTCTCTGCCCTCTGTGGTTATTGATGAGCACTAAGACTTGCTCGTTTTTTTTAAAACTATTTGTTGCATCATTTTCTAAAACATTATAAGTATGTACCTTTTTTCAGGGGAGACTCCTCACAGATGTGAAATATGTAAGAAGTCATTCACAAGGAAAGAACACTTTATGAACCATGTGATGTGGCATACTGGAGAAACGCCTCACCACTGCACAATTTGTGGAAAAAAATACACAAGAAAGGAGCACTTAGCTAATCATATGCGATCACATACGAATGATACGCCATTTAGATGTGAAATTTGTGGAAAATCCTTTACTAGGAAAGAACATTTCACAAATCATATTATGTGGCACACTGGTGAAACTCCACACAGGTGTGACTTTTGTTCGAAGACTTTTACCAGAAAAGAACATTTACTAAATCATGTAAGACAACATACGGGGGAATCCCCTCACAGATGTGCATACTGCTCCAAATCTTTCACTCGTAAAGAACATCTTATCAACCATGTCAGGCAGCACACAGGAGAAACTCCGTTTCGGTGTAATTATTGCCCTAAAGCTTTTACCCGGAAGGATCATCTAGTGAATCATGTTCGGCAACACACTGGGGAATCCCCGCATAAGTGTACATACTGCACAAAGTCGTTTACTAGGAAAGAACATTTAACAAATCATGTTCGACAGCACACTGGTGAGTCACCGCATCGTTGCCATTATTGCTCTAAGTCGTTTACAAGGAAGGAGCATCTTACCAACCATGTTCGAATACACACGGGTGAATCTCCGCACCGGTGTGAATTTTGTCAAAAGACGTTTACCAGAAAAGAACATCTTACGAACCATTTACGTCAGCATACAGGGGAAACCCCGCATTGTTGCAATGTTTGCTCCAAGCCATTTACAAGGAAAGAACATTTAATAAACCATATGCGTTCACATACAGGGGAGAGGCCATTTTCATGTGGTGAATGTGGAAAATCGTTTCCTCTTAAAGGTAAGAATTGCAGTGTTTATTTTCTTAGTCGTGAGTTGTAATAATAATCATTATCAAGGTAATACATAAAGTGAGAAATTTTAATAGTGCAACAGTGCAGATTGCTCTTTAATAGTAAAAATATCCAAATATATTGTTAGTTTTAAAGTTACACAAAACCATAAGCTTCAGATTTTAAAACTTAAAAGTTCTGGAATAAAATTAAAAATATATACAGGGTGATCAAATGGAGCAACAACAGAGATTGCTGTTTAATAATCAAAATATCTAAACATTATGTTAGTTTTAAAGTTTCACAGAACCATAACCTGCAGATATTAAAAATAATTTTGCTTTGTAAATATAGACCAAACCAAGACAAAACTTAAAATATATACAGGTGATCCAATAGTCCAACGAATGCTGTTTTCTAATCAGAATATTCAACAATACGTATTGTTAGTTTGAAAGTTGCACAGAACCATAAGCTGCGGATTTAAATATCATTTTTCTTAGTAAAAGTGTTAGACCAAACCTATAGGTTCAGATATAAAATTAAAAATATATACAGTGTGATCCAATAGTGCAATAACAGAAATTACTGTTTTATAATCAAAATATCCAAATATATTGTTAGTTTCACAATTTTACAGCACTGTAAACTGCAGATTTTAAAAAGTAATTTTGGTTTGTAAAAGTGTTAGACCAAACCAAGACAAAATTAAAATATCTACAGGGTGATCCAGTAGTGCATATACAGAGATTGCTGTTTAATAATTCAAATATCTAAATATATTGTTAATTTTATCAGAACCATAAACTGCAGATTTAAAAAGTAATTTTGGTTTGTAAAAGTGTTAGACCAAACCAAGACAAAATTAAAAATATATACAGTGTGATCCAATAGTGCAATAACAGAAATTACTGTTTTATAATCAAAATATCCAAATATATTGTTAGTTTCACAATCTTACAGCACTGTAAACTGCAGATTTTAAAAAGTAATT
>JABXWE010025904.1:0-32052 GCA_014611495.1 Limonius californicus
ACATTTAAATTATAGTTATTATTTTATTTATAATGAAATCATTATTATATCTAAGTTTTATAAACCAATATTGAGCAGAAATAGGCGGACGTTAAATGAACAAACAAGCTCCACTGGCAACATTGCCTGCTTTCAAAAAACATAACCTCCCTCAAGAAAAACTAACATAACCCAACTTAATTAATTGACAAATTTCAATGATACCACACATTCCCTCAGATTTCCATAGCCTGTTGGATGGCAAATCAATCGTGAATAGATTATACCTGTTACAATTTAAAGTAATCATCCTGTACACAATAATTCAGTTATGGGCCAGGTATTAACAAACTAGGGACCGCGGTGGTCGAGTGCGGGAATGCATTGGCCACTTGAGGTCACAGTAAATGCAGTTGCTCCGTTGGGGCGATCGAATCCCGACTGGGGCGACCGCATTTGCTTAATTAAGTTTAGGGTGCATGTTGCATGAATGTTTAGTATGTAAGGGACGCCCTCACCCCCCTGAAGTAATGCGAAAGCGGTTCCGGGGGGTTACGGTAGTATGAATGAGTGAGGAAAAAAAAGGTATTAACAAACTATGATGAATTAAATTTACATATGTATAGTTTCGCCACGATACAAAATGTAATATATCATTGGACATCTGTCATGCGAAGGTTAACTGTTTTCATTCGAAGTGACACAATGTTTATAACCCATTCAGAAAATTATGGTGCCTCACGGATAATCTGTAAATCAAACTCATTTCTTCTTCTTTCTATTGTTGTTCTTCATCTACTTTTAGTTACAGTTGTGGTGCATTATTTTAAAAATTGAAGACAATTGCAGTTTAATGCACTTCTTAGAAATATTTTTCAATCTTTCACTGACTACATGAAATAGGATATTAATATAACAACAGTCTCTCTATAACCTCACGCCGTCTTTGGCAGAGTAGCAGGTACAGCTACTACTTTTGCAAGATCCGATCGGTATTATGATAAAGGTAGTGTGGCCAGCACTACGCTTCAGCAGCCTATTATTACCCTAGGGTGTTACTCCTAGGTACTCATTTAAGGCTGATTTGATCTAGACACCGCAATTCTCTTTGAAAAACTACCTAGATATTACAGTACCCGGGAATCGAACTCGAGACATCCTGCGAACAACCCGCGGCTGAACGCATTAGGCTACGGGGTCTCTTAGGTATTTAATCATTATTAAAACATATATAGCAGTAATTATGCTGCAAAAATATGTGCAATTAGGAAAAGTTGTACTTAAAATTACACCATTTATACATTGTAAATTAAAAGGCAAACCTTCAACTTTATACAACATATTTCTTAAATTTAAACTAGTTTTAATATTTATTTAACCAGCCCTTGTTCTTTCTGATCAATATTAATTATATTTGGCATGGATTTTACCAGTTGTCCTAGTTATTTCTTGGAAATATTGCAACCAGCAATGAGTTGTATATTCGACTATTTATATATTTGTGGGTTTATATTAGATTTGATGTTTGATAAGATTTGCCACCAGTTTTTTTTATTGTTTTCAGATCCGGAAATTGCGCTGGCCAGTCCATTCTGTCGATTTCATTGGTCGTCATCTATGATCTGACCAGTTATGAGAAGGACCATTATCGTTCTGCAAAATAAACGTCAATCGCAATACTCCATTATTTGTTTCAACGAGAACTTGTAGCTGAGCAACTCCTTAAGCAGCCATGCAACCCCATATCGTAACAGCAATTGAATTCTTCTTTGTAGGAAATATACATTTTGATGATAATTCTTGTTGAGAAAACCTTCTGGTATACATATTGCCAACATGGTTTTTGAAGTTAAAAGTTTAATCGTATCGCCTTTTGCCATTACTCTGTGTTTCAGTTTAGATGTTTCTTGGCCCATAGAATATGGGCGTCTTTGCTTCTTGAAAAGCAGTGATTTCTTTCGTGTTCTAAATTCCTTAAGTCTATGAGATTGGAAGTGCACGCGCTTCGGATCATAATTGGTTTAATTCAGTGGAATTATGACTTCTATTAGGTTTAATTTGAATGTCAACTGCTGGGTTTTTTGTGATTTTTTCAAATTTAGCATTCTTTCAAATAATTTAAATATCAGAATATTGGTTACATTTTCTGCATATCTTCAGATAATTAGAGTTATTATGCGAAAAGTCAGGGTAAAGTTAAAAAATTATAATTATTATTATAAGCTTCAGTAATGCAGAGTGTTTTAACTCCGCTGTAGGCATGTAACATGTTTTTCTTCGCGTTTTGCATATACTATAAAGTTTGTGGGATCGATGATATTGTCCTGTAGGTTTTGAGTTATTACTAGTGAATTGTCTGGATTTAGCCAACACTTGAAAATAATGTTTAAAGTTCTAATGGAGTTTATTTACACTATAACGTTTATAGCACTATTTATAACACGATTTCTGTATCATGGAATATTCTAACTAGGTGGATAGAAACCCACAACTTGACATCCTGGTGGGACCAATGCTTATAAATCAGGCCAAAGTATGAAGTACTTCACTCTTATGGAAAAGGTATAACATGGCAAGCTGATTCAAATAACATGAAGCATGTGTCCTTTTTAATAGGAACCTCGCTTAGTAGTGAAATGCAAGATGCTTAATGCAGATTAATTTAACGTTCAAATTTGTGGGTATCGGTGGGAAAAGTATCTCTGATTCGCTTGTTCCAGGAGAAATAGTTCTAAGTTGTGTGAGAGGTAAGTGTCGTGAAATCAGACTGAAATCTTTCAATCTTTTTCTAAATAGGATCAAATAGAGGCAGTGGTTCAAGTATACAAAACTTTGAGGAAATCTCTTACCACCATGATCATCATAGTTGTAGGAGTTTTCTCAGGGTTTTGTCTTCTTTTAAATCATCATCATCATCATTGGCTCCACAATCCAGCCTGGGTCTTGGCCTCTTCAAGTAGTTGTTTCCAGCTGTCTCTATCTTGGGTTGCGGCTTTCCAGTTTCGTATTCACATGCTTTTCAGCTCCTTTGCCACTGCATCCCATGGGTCTTCCAGCAGTTCTTTTACCTTCCGGTTTTATTAGTAAGATGCGTTGGTTGGGTTTGCTCGTCTGTTCTAACAATATGCCCATCGAAGTCTCCCAACTTTGATTATCTTGATGATTATGTCTACCTCATCATATTGTTCATACAGTTCGTGGTTGAATCTGCTCCGCCATATTTAGTTATGACCTGGTTAGTGTCCATGTTTCAGAGGCGTAGGTTAATAAGGGTCACATTACGGTTTTATATATGATGCTTTTAGATTTTCTTGTAAGATTGCGACTTTTCAGTTGCTTTTTTAGTCCATAGAAGCACTTGTTTATTAATTAAAAGATATTACATTCAAATCCAATTTATTATTCATTTATAAATAAATAAACCAAGAAGAATTCGTCTTTTAACTTCTTCTTCATTTTTCCTTTCGTTTTTTATTTGGTATTCTAAGTATATACAGTCTCTCACTACTTTTATATTATGCTCCCCTATTGTCTCATTTTGCCTCATTCTATTTCTTAGTTTTTACTTTGTTTTTCCCTCATTAACCTCTAATCCCAAGTGATTTGCTGCTCTTTCTAGTTGGACAAAAGCTTTATTATTTGTTCTGGCTGTTCGACTTATAATGTCAATGTCGTCGGCATATGCTAGTATCTGCTTGGATTTCGTGACTATTGATCCTGTCGTTTCAATTTCTGAATTTCGTATGCCTTTATCTAGGGCAATGTTAAACAAGAGACACGCAAGTGAGTCACCTTGCCTCACTCCTTTGTATGTTTCAAATTGTTGGGATGTCACATTTTGTATTTAATCTGAGCATAGTACTTGTTTCATAGAGAGGTTTGTTAGTTTTATTAGCTTTTGTGGGATTCCGAATTCTTCCATGGCATTGTACAGTACGTCTTCTTTTATACTATCGTAAGCGGCTTTAAAATCTATGAATATGTGATACGTTTCTATATTATATTTCGAAGGCTTTTCAATAATTTGTTTAAGTGAGAAAATTTGACCATTCGTGAACTTGCCACTCCGAAGTTCACTTTGCTAGTTGTTCTTTAAATAATATTACATATTAATGTTAGATTTACGTTTACGCGTCAATATGCAGATTTTCCATTGGTGTTCCTGGATTTCGTACTCCTATGGATATTAAGTGGCGGGTTACACTCTGATGAATCGGTCATTGTCTGCTCAGATGACGTGGTTCTCCCATTCTTTTCTCCTTCTAACAAATATTCTCCTATTTTGTATTTTTTTCTTACATTCTTGTTTATAACTATCCATTCTTGTTTTATGCTGTTCATCTGTGATGCATGTAGCAGGTGTTTTGTATTACTTGTGTACTTCCGTATTTCAACTTCGGAAATCAAGATTGGTCTCGCAATGGTTTTATGTATTTTATTTATACTCTCTGTACTAGATACTAATCTCTTCAGGTTGGGTTGCTCCTTACATAGTCTTCTTTTTATAAACTACAATTACTTGACACTTCTGTTTCTATGTATTTGTGATAATAATCTGATCCATCATCTTCGTGTATATCTCTAATTGGCATTGCATGGAATACTTCGTACCTATTGCTTTAATATTTTTCGGTTGATATGGTCATATTGTATTTTATCCTTTTGCTGTTACATTAAATTTGTTTACAATAATTTGTAAGTCATGTTTGTGTATTTGCATAGTCTGTGTTACATATTATCCGTACATTTTATATTCTGTTCGGTACCCTGGTAATTGCCTAACACTTTTTATTATACTGCTCATCATTAGATTGAATAAAACTTGACTTTGTGAATGCCCCTGTCTAATCCAGGAAGTACGTTGTATTTTGTTTGTTAGTTTATTTCTTTCTAGCAAAATATCTGCTGACACATTTGTGCGTGTAAATATAGTTTGGTAAAACACCATTTATACTGTCTAAATTGAGGTTATAATTTATGTACTGTTTCCAGCGTGATCACATAATGTTAAAGGTATGTAAAACCAACTATAAACCTAAAAAAGTAATACAAGTGACAACAATGTCTGCTTTGATGGTAATAAAATATGAAATATACAGGGTGTCTCAGAAAGAATGGGCCAGCGTTTAGTCATAGATTCTTTAGGTAAAAATAAACCGATTAAACCTAATATACCTTAGGCAGAAAGTCCTTCCTTAAGAAGTTATGGGGTCTTAAAGTTTAATTTTTTATTTTTTCTTTTTATTGTAATTTCCACAAATCTAAAGATATTTCTTTGAAATTTGGTACACATACTTATCATTCTGTATTACAGGAGGAGGAGAATGCCTTGACATTCGTTATGTCGACGCATTTTCGTAAACACAAAACAGAAATTAAAAATACAATTTCTATAACACTAAAGTATTTAATTGACTTAGCATTGTTCTTTACTGTAGGTCACAAGCACTACCCATTGTTTTTGCGAAAAAGGCTACCTGATAATTGCATGTCGTAACGACAACCCAAAACTTGGGACAATCATTTTAAGGCAAAAGGTTGCCTTTCGCGTATGAACTAAGAGTACCTTATTTTTGTACTTTTTAATTCTCTTTCAGAAAATATCATAAAATTTTAAAATGTTCTACTAATAACAAAGTTAGAGCTAATATAAAATTTCAGTGGTAGGTTAAGTGCCTCTTACGGTCAAGTCTGTTTAATGAAAATAATTCTGTGACTGTAATACATAATTATAAGTATGTGCACCAATTTCAAAGAAATATCTTTAGATTTGTGGAAATTATAATAAAAAGAAAAAAATAAAAATTGTACTTTAAAGCCGTATAACTTTTTAAGGAAGGACTTTCTGCCTAAGGTATATTAGGTTTAATCGGTTTATTTTTACCTAAAGAATCTATGACTAAACGCTGGCCCATTCTTTCTGAGACACCCTGTATATAAGTTCGTAGTGGTAATTCACTTGGGACAGCGCTTGCTTCCTGGACAAAACATCAATTATGCGTTGGGTTCGTTTCCAGAGTATTACAAGGTGGGCTACTGCGGGAACCTAATGTTAAAAATCTGTCTGGAATCCCTGTCATTGGGATTCGGTGTTAAATGGTAGGTCCCCTGTGTTTCCATCTTGGCACTGAGTTGAAGCAGATGATGTGAAATACTGTTGACAAAAAAATACGCAGACGGTTTCTAAATGGAATGGAATGGAAATCGCTCTCACTTGTAATGTAACACATACAGACAAACTGTAATGACGTAGGAACCGCGGTGGTATAGTTCGAGAACGCATTGGCCACTCGAGGTCACAGTAAATGCAGTTGCTCCGTGGGGCGATTGAATCCCGACTGGGGCGACCGCATTTGCTTAGTTAAGTTTAGGGTGCATGTTGCATGAATGTTTAGTATGTACGGGACGCCCGCACCCCCCTGAAGTAATGCGAAAGCGGTTCCGGGGGGGGGGGCGGTAGTATGAATGAGTGAGAAAAAAAACTGTAGTGACGTGTTTCTTGAATCACGATTATTTGAATTGAAATGAAAATGTTTGTGAGTGTTCGGCCGATTCGATTAATATAATTAATATATGGCGCTAAGGTAGAAACAAGGGGGACCTACACTTTAACAACAATTCCGAATGATAGAAATTACAGCGAGTGTTTTTAGCATTAAAGGGATCCTGAAGCTACTTGGCAACCAAACATTAAAAGTATTTTTACTTCGAGAAACCCTTATATTCGTTTCCCTACCCGCTAGGGGGCTTAGGGACTTCTATTTGGGTCCTGGAATACGAAGAGCAGTCAATGTGAAAGACGATACGTATAGCACACCGTAAATAAATTGGTCTTAGCATTGTTCGGATTATGAGAAAATTAGATACATTTTGAGATAGGTGTTAGGTGCATTATGTTCTTAAAGGATGGTAGCGTGTAATAACGTGAAAACATTTCATTATATTAATTCCACATATATTACGAAAGTACACCGATTTTACCGTATCCTTGCACTAATTTTGGCAATCTTTTATTGCAAGTTCTTGTAATTTTTTCACCGTATTTCAATCTTGGGTATGGTGTTTAAAAGGTATTAATTAAAAGTAAGAAAGGTCGTTTATTAAGGTAGCTACTGTGACAATAGACAACGCGTATTTTAGCCTATTTTGAGTTACTTTAATAGCCCCTACGATTGCCAAGACCAGATTGGGTTATTGTGTATGGTGTGTTGCAGCACTGGATTTTCATGGTGATGAGAGAGAATCGAATCCCGGTCAAGATTAATAAACTAATAGAGATTATTACTAAAAAATGTCGATACTTCGATTAATACTCTGAACCCTAATTATTATTTCATATCGAGTGTCGCCCATAGCCCTATTAGTTCCTAGACTAATCCTACCCTGATTGTAGGATGTGATGGGACGATAGAATATCGATGCAAATGTATGAAGTATGGAGAGTCTAGGAAAACTTTTTCGCACACTTCAGCGATTTATTTCGGTTGTATTAGAGCAAACTTGTCCAAATCGGTGCTTAGGTTGCGGTCTCGAAGAAGTTCGCGTTAGAAAGGAGGCAATGGGGGGTTGATCGATATGGCCTTCGCGGCTGCGACGTATAGTATTGTCCGAGAACGACACGGCAGCGTCTCTGCCATTACATATGTTTTAATTACCGGGATCGATGGGGCTGCTCCCGAGATTTGTGCCCGCGCGGGCGAGTCATATCGGCGCGGGGCGGAAGACGACGCCAGCGAGGTGAGATTAGCGGGCGGCCTCATTAAAGTTGTGTAATAGCTTTGCGCCACCTTACGCCTGGCTTGCCACGCTCAGCTTTCATCGCTAAACAACACCGCAGGCCTGCAGAGTTTCCGATACACCTAGAAACAGCCATATACAATAACGGTGCAGGATCAGCAGCAGGAGCAGCCAAACAGGAGATGCACGAGCGGAGGCGAACACAATCTCAACTCCCCATCCCCCATCGCCTTCCACCTCACGGCGCGCTGTTATGCTAACTAACTGAATAATAACCAACGCATAAATTAACAATTTAATTTAATGGATTCGAGTTATACTTATTCCCCTCTTCTTGAGAACAATGTCGAGTTTTTCGCGCAGCTAATTCGGTTTGTTTCTGAATACCTGCGCAATCGGCGGGGTTTGATCTGGCGGGGTACTTTATTTCACTTCATCGCCCGTAATAAATCGAGCCGTGGCTGAGGTGGACCGGTTATAAAAACACCTCTTCAGCCATTTAACTCGGCGGGCGAGCGGGCCAAAATGAATCTTATCGAACATCCCATAAGTCTTGACATCACCTATTTCTTTCTGTTCGTTTTGTGTGAGCTAAGGGAAGAGACTTATAAATATACGTACCGAGGGAAAACTTTCCCATTTAAGAAACCGAACGTGGCGATTTGGTAATGAATGTCACGCCATCAATTACCGATCTACAGAATCTGCATCGCGCTGAAATGAGCATAAAATAAGAATTGCTACAGATACTTAAAGAACGCTGAAAAATAATGGATTTTTAGACTATTATTGCGTTCCTGAAAAAGTAACAAATACCAAAATTAGCTGTAGAATACAGTATACTTACATGCGTATCTAGCCTTCGACTGATTTCGTATGTCCTCCAGTTTTATTACATGTTTGATTGTACCTAGTATTTATATACTATATAGCACTGAACCGGAATAGTCTTTTCAACATTTAATCTACGTACCTATCTCTTTAAAACAGAAATATTTTCTGGTATTTCAGACAACAGATTTCAGTTATTCAAGAAGTATTTGTATAGCAACTATGGTATATATCGCATACGAAATTTGAAAAATAATTAAATATACTGAGTGGATGAGATGTCATTTCTGAATCTAATATTATGGTTATTATTAAAACTAACCCACTAAATGTTATGTATTTCTAAACAGGAAGGAAGTCTTTGCAAGATGGTAATAAAGGTAGACGAAACGTTCTTCACTGTAACAGTGATGGCATTCAACTGCAATTTTCTTTTAGAACTGGAGGCATTTTTGTATCCTTTAGTATTGTTGTTGAACCATGAAATGTTTTAGATGAATGCCATTAAATATTTCGGTACGGACTGACTAGGCAAATAACTTTCCATATAGGAATACTCTCTTTGTTAGTAGGTATATTGAATAAGTTTTATCTTAATGTCATCAGATATAGCATGGTTGATATTATCCTTGATGACATTATAAAAAGTGTCTTCCATGATCATCATGTACTTGAACATTTAATTGCACCATTATAAACATTTTGTTACCTAAAAGCAGTAATCAATTACATAGTTGAAAAGCAAATTATGTCAAAATAGGTACAATTGACCATAGTTTTACTTATAGAAATGAATAACTTTGACTCCCCTACTTACTAATATGTCACTTTTACTAAGGCTAGTAAATAGGATTATTATCCTATGAAAGGGACAAAGCCGATGACGTTGAGAACCAACGCCTCTGCTTATTGTGTTCCGCATTTCACAATACGGGACAATATGGCGAGCATCGCGCCTGCGACAGCCACACTGTACGTAACCTCTGTCACTCACTCACAAGAAGGTCAATATGCAATTTTTATTTAACTAAGTAAGCCATCCGCCAAGCATACATGCACAGAGTTTGAGTCCAAGAACTTCCACATTGTAACAGATTACCCTAATCATTCCACAGCTATGGCACTTATAGAGGCTATTTTCAAAATGATACAAGACAGTGGCTTGCAGATATTATTTGAGCAATTTTTTGCAAAATTACAGTAGATTAGGTTCAGTCATAAAAATTAGGAAAATTATGGTAAGTCAATTTCTTGACGATGGTGTTAAATATTCTATAATTTTTACTATAAGCAACTGTGACAAAAAAGTTGCATAAGGAGTTCTGAAAACGGCAAATAAGGCGGCTGGCTCGTTAGTGAGATACGCTTGGTTAGGAAGGACAAAACAGTAAAAAGACTTTGTTCTCAATTATCTTCTCTTTCTTCGAATGCTTTGTCTCTTACGAGTCGTAGTGATTCCCTCGCCTATGCCAGTGTTGCACGTTTTAAAGTACCATAGACATAGAGGACCTACAGTTTAACATGGGTTCCCACCCACGATAAGTCAAAACACTCCTACTCCAGGGAAGATGTACTAGGCAGAATACTTCACTGATTTGTGATTGCCTTACAAGGGACAACGGCCGTTAAAAATCCGATGTTCCGGTGCTGGGAATTGAACCCCAGACCCTCAGTGTAGAAGTTTAACGCGCTGACCTCTTGCCCACGACCGCCTCTGATGTCTTTTCAACACCAGTTATTAAAATAATAAAACTCCCAACTGTTGTTTATAATAAAGTTAAAATATTTATTAGGTAGTTTAAACAGCAAAACATTATTGCATAGCACATTCTAGATTTAGAGCTAACTGACGTTCTTCTTCTTCTTCGAGTACTGTATCTTATAAGTCATGTAAATGTTTTCTCCTACACATGCGTTGCATGATTTAAAGTGCTACAGGCATAGAGCACCTACAGCTTAACATGGGCTCCGAACAGTGGAAGGTCAAATACTTCTTCCTTTTTCCAGAGAACGTTTACTAGAAGGTGTGGCTAGCTGATTTAATACTAGTTTGCGAGTCATAACGACAGTAAGAGATTCGATATTCCGCTGCTGGGAATTGAACTCGAAACTTCTAACACAGAATTATAACCTGTAGCTGTCTCTTATTGACATTAGACGAAAAGAAAAATAAAAATAATGCAAGGTACAGTACATTATTGAATATAATGTTCTTATGATGACTTTCAGACTTTATTGGGTGTAGTTTAAACGTTACAGCAATTAGAAATTGTATTTCAATATAGTATTTGAAATTACCTTTCTGTACCTCTACGCAGACTTGAGTGCGCTTGACAATATCATTGTGAATTCTCTGCAGTACATTTGCATCAATTAGAGCAGTTACTTGACGAATCCCGTTAATAAGACCTTGTTTCTTATCCACCGGGCTGCTGTATAAAAGTTCTTGATATGGTCATCGAAAGGAAATCTATCGGTCTTAATACGAGGACCCGCTGGCTACTTCAAAGTATCCGTATATTGTGAAAATTGTTATTCGACCATGTTTAGACTGTTGTTGCATAGTCTGCTAGACCAAAAACTAGAACAAGTTTTTCCCACTGAGTCAAATGTTTCCTCAAAATCACAACCCACAGTGGAGTCATCTAAATTATAGTAAAAGTTGTTGCTTCGACTGAATATATTGTCTTTAATAAAAATTAGTTTTCTTCGTCCAATTCATCGTCTTCTAATAAAGGTTGAACTGTAATGTCGTGGAAGGGATGGTACGTGTACTTATACAAAACTTCCCAAAATAATGCACAATTTGCAATCGGTTCTTCTCCGATAATTCTAGGGCTTCTTGTTTGGTCATTTTTCAGCGATTGTAATGACAAGACGAAGCAAGCATTTATGACTTTTAAGATCGCTAAAGTTGTCGACAAGGTGGTTAAATACAACATAGGGTGTAGTAGTATAGTTGAAATGCTGGTATTAGTATATTGTAGTGAGTTTCTCATATTTTTTGATGGTATCTACTCTATGATCAAAGAATTAAAGCAGATGTAGCATAGAAACTGCAAAACATTGTTTTGATATCCTGCAGAATTAGTTGCTTCGTAAAATCATGTTAGGGTACCAGCAATGAAATATCCTTAATTAAATTGCCCAATGAAAGACACTTCTCAACAACTAAACCCTCGTAGAGGAAAAATGTGGGGAAGAAAACAAAAAATATTCAGTACCATAGTAGAAACCATAAGAATTCCCCAACAGAAATCTGCGTCCTCATAATTTAAACAAGGCATATCAAATGGGCTTTTACAGCGTCGTTGTATAATCTCAAGATTAGGGCACGTTCGAAAACATCGAATTAGACATATAATTAAAATAGACAATACAACCATCGACACTGTTGAAAGTAAGAAAGGGATACCTAAGACGTAACGAAGAAAGATGGCTTATAAGATATATGAAAATGGTCTTCGAAAAGACAAAAGTCAATGAAAGCACTCACATATTATTTTTGCGTAACTTAAAAGAAGAACAAATAGAGGGTAAGAAAATTTTCAGATCTTTTTAACGAATGCATGGAATTCATAGTCTCTTCTTGAGACCAAGATCTTTTGTATGAAGTTGTGTTTTCCGTTGTCTTTTCTACGGCCCACACTGACGGTTTTCTCTTAACAACTTTACGATTCTACTAAGTTGCCATCTTCAGTGGTAACTGATAAACTTTGATTACATAAAGTATCTGGCTGGGAAGAACTTTCATTTCCAAGTCAACAATGGAAGTTTAATGTATAGTTTCACCACCGTCTTCGTTCAATCCAACATTTTTTTTTGTTTTGGAATTGTTATTATTACTTAATTTGTGGGTATTCATAGAAGGTATTGAGAAGAATTTTCATACCTACAGTTGATTTAATCGCTTGATCATACTTTACCTTTCAAGCGTGTATGTAACTAACCTAAAAATGTGGACTAAAACCGTTTGCCCCTTTAATTTTCAACTTGAGGAAATAGGTAAGCTGAAATTTAAAGAAGTAAAGTAGATATTTTAAGAAAGTCTATATGACTGTGAGGTTGAGTTTAGAATATAATTAGAAAGTGGTCGTTTCGTTTACGAGGCGGTCCCAGTGTTTTTCTTCTATATTCGATTCGATATATATTTAGCCGTTTTTATGTTTTCAGTTTATTTCCATTTCTGCGTGTTTCCTTCTGAGCCATAACCGTTGCTTGCATCATTGAATAGTAATAAGATCGCGGATGCGTGCGCTGCAGAAATGAATTGCTTCTGTTTTATGTTATTGCGAGCGGGCGCAGGTACCGCCGCTTCAGTTTTATCATCCCCCAAATTCGTATCGGAAATTCTTATATCGCCGAGCTCGGGAAGCGCTATAAAATAACTGATCTCCGGCTAAACGACACGCGTGATTTGCATATGAAGTCGGGCCCCGCATCAGAGCTGTACCGGATTGTTTAAATTAAAAGGAGCAGCGTCCGCAATAAGGCACATCCTTGCGCCACCTAAGCGATATTGCTTTCGCCACCTTCCTTTCCTTTCGTAACATGGCATCGACAACTCGCTTCTTGTGAATTTTAAACAGTCATAAAACGACTGATGTTAATTTTTCGTTCACGAATGTAATATCGCACAGTTGCGGACGTGCCTCGAATTTTCGCAACCGCCTCCGCTGATTGGTGCGAACTTTTAACATACCGCAGAACGAGCCACAGAATCGCCGCTTTCCATGAGCCCGTTCATACCTGCCGAAGAATAATGAACAGTTTATGGAGGGAGATGAGTTTGGGTTGGCTCGACATAATAGCTTGATTTTACGCGGCCTTTTATTATTTAGCGGATATTGCCCGAATGTTAATTTGTCCCAAGCCGTGTTTGCCTTTCTACGGGTGACAATCATAAGTCGCGGCACGTGCGAGAACATCAGTCAGGGCGCAGATTGCTCCTCCCGCTGATAACGGGGCGCATTTCCATAGCTTGCTAGGGGTGACGCTATCTGCCTCGTGAATTACGCGAATCATGGATTATAATAACGGGATCGCTTTGCATATCTGCGAGCGCGATTATCCTCCGGCTCTATCTTGTTTATGTTGGCATTACATTTATAATCGCTCCTGAGCTACTAGTGCGGGAAAGCGACCACTCGCCGTCGCCCTCCACCTCCGGCTTGCTTGCCTGCAACTTCCTTTGCCGTCCGAAATTGCACATAAATATGCTCTCTGCCTCTACGTAATTCCTTTGTTTTTCCGCGAACAATACACAACACACCGTCCTATTTACTTTAATTATTTTAATATCTTCAGATCTCATCTGCTAGTAGATCACGCAAAATATAAACTCTCACGTATTGCCATTAGATTACTTGAAATTTTCCTGTGAGTACCTCGCTATCAGTGATTTCAAAAGAACTGTTTTGACCGAAGTTAATGGTATTATAGGGCTTTCTCAATAGGCGTCGATCAGTCACGTAGCGAAAACTTTTAAAACTCATGCAAAGTCGGGGTGTGCAAAATCTATGGGCTCTAGGGTTCTCCCGCTTGAAGTTACTTATTAATAAAGAAAGTAGACGAAATTTTTAACATTAAAATACAAATATCCAAAATATTTAGCTTTCGGTTGGCTTAATTGATAACAAATATTAACAATAATACAATTTACATTTTTAGTAAGTGTTATAAAATATAGTCCAGGACCTGACAACATACCCTTTCTATTTCTACAACATCTACCAGTCAATGGATAAACACATCTACTCAGTATTTATTATCAAATTTGGACTAAACAGATTTTTCTTAAAAAAAAAGGCTTCAAGCGTTCATAGTACTGATAGGCAAACCTGGAAAGGATAAAACAAATCCATTAAATTATCGTCCTATTTCTCGTACATGTATGATGTTTTAGAAAAAATTAGTCACAGAAGGTTACTGTGGCATCAATAACCTTCTCAATTCAATTCAATTCAAAGCGGCTTTCGCAAGCACCGATCAACAAACAACTATATAGTTACTCTAGAATGTGAGATCAACCAAGATTTTGCCAACAAACAACACCTTATAGCTATTTACTTTGACCTTGAGAAAGCCTATATGATACGGAAACACAGAATAATTCAGATCCTACATGACTGAGGTATCACATGATTCATTCTGGCTTTTATACTGAATTTCCTTCAACAACGATCTTTTCGAGTAAAAACAAATGGGTTCAAATCTTCCTCCTTTGTGCAAAAAATGGTGTTCCTCAAGTAGCAGTTCTCAGCGTTACTATTTTCCTGATAGCCATGAGTGACGTAACAAACTTTATTAAATAGCCAGCTAAAGCAACACTTTTTGCAGATGATATGATCATTTATGTCAAAGGTAAGAATCTAACGTCGTATCCTCCTCCAGAATTTAATTAACAAATTAAAAAGATGGTCCGAACGACCAGGATTTCTCCATCGAAAACGAAATGTATACACTTACATCGTTTCCATAAGCTATTGAATAGCCCATCATTACTTTTAAACGACACCATTATTAACTACGTGGATAACATCAACATCTTAGGTATCAATTTCGAAGAAGAGTGTCTTGGGCATCATACCTTCAATACCTAAATTCTAAAAGATGAATGCAATCGACGGCTAAACATACTGAAAATAACTTCCCATACTAATTGGGAAGCCGATAAAAAATTTTTTCTTAATCTATACAAAGCAATTGTAGGGTCAAAGGTTGACTACACAGCGGTAGTTCTACAGCTAGTTGGTTCTACAGCGCCATCGTATACGCATCAGCGAAACTTCATACGCTTAAGCTAAATTATCCAATTAATCATATAGCAGTTAGGATGTCCATAGGAGCATTCCGAATCAGACCAACTTATAGTATTCTACGTACGGCCGGAGAACACTTTTTAGACATTAGAAGACAACAGTTAGCCCTGCAATATGCCATCAATATTTCTGCCCATCCTGAAAACCCGGTGCACAACCTTATCTTCTCCCGCCGTTCTCATGCACTTTTCCAATCTAAACCAAAATTATCTCCAACCTTCGGCCACAGATTCAACAAATTTCTAACAAATATCACAGTTAACTTAAATCAAGTTCCCAAACACAAATCAGTCCATATACCACCCTGGGTATTAACTTCATTATTTGTTGATTTAACACTAACGGCTCTTTCGAAGAGTGAAACAAACCCAACAATATTTAAAACACAATTAAATTAAATATGTAACAGGTACCACCAATTTGAAAAGAATTATACTGATGCTTCAACGACAGACGATAGAGTAGGAGCTGCCGTTGTAACGCCATCTCAGGAATTCGAATTCAAACTTCCCCCACTAAGTAGCATTTTTATAGGAGAAGCAACTGCAATCTTACAAGCAAGGAAATTCGTGAAAGAACACAAAGAACAATCAAAGTTTCTTATCCTTACCGACTCACATAGTTCCATAAAATCCGTACAATATGTATCATCCCCGAACTCTATAATAGAAAAAATCACTCAACTCGGATCAGTAATTAAAAGTGAGCATAAATCTGTGGTGATAGTATGGATACCCTCAAATATCGGTATAAACGGTAACGAATTAGCAGATCAAACAGCTCGTGAAGCAGTGCAATCAACATAGGTAACAAATACCAAAATAATCATGTCACACGATTTAAGAAGTATGTGCAGAGAATATTGTTTAAATATGTGGCAAAAATAGTGGGACCAAGAACAAGGAAACAAACTTAAAACATGAAGAAATCAGTAAAGCCGTGGACGGACCAATTAAATAGAAAAGATAATGTTATTCTGACCCGAATTTGAATTGGACAACTGACCCACAACTACCTCCTGCAAAACTCAAATTCCATAATGTGTGACACACGTAACCAACAAATAACCTTACAGCGCATAATCACCGAATGTAGAAGATACACTGCACAGAGATCCCAACACCACATTCCAGGTTCTATGCAAGAGGCTTTCGCAAATAACAAAGAAAGCATACTACAGTTTCTGAAATCTATACCATTGTATCAAGCGCTAATAACTAACGCAGTCGTAGCGCTAAAATCTTAATTAAAAAATATATATTAACAATAATACGATTTACATTTTTAGCAAGTGTTATAAAATCTAGAAAAATATAATTTTCCATTTATATTGCTGTGGTTTAACTGCCCTGGAAATGTCTGTATAATGATTTACGTAATACATAACTAATATTCTATATAATTTTCTGAATTTACTCTTGTTTGTTAGGACTATAATATATGTACTAGCAAATTTGGTCGACTCAAATTACAAACAATAAACAAAAAGAAAATATTAAGAGAGTAGTCTTTAAGAAAGAAAACATCTGTCTGCAACATGTTTTAAATTTACGAGTTGTCACAAATTAACCAAAGTATACTAGCGACATCAAATTTAGCGAAATATGGATTCCCATCCGAGCCGGACATACGGGCGCGGCCGTTTGGGTACCGCCGTTAGGGCGCATGGACATTAGGGCGCGTGGACAATAGGGCGCGTGGACATTAGGGCGCGGACCGTTAGGGCGCGTGGACATTAGGGCGCGGACCGTTAAGGCGCGGTACACTAGGGCGCGACAACTGTGTTATATTTGTCAGACTAAAACTTAGTCATTATGGCTTGTAAGGAGTGACGAAAAATTTCTCTACCAGCCCTTGGATATTTTTGAATATGCAACTAGACATACATAACCCAGTATCTTCAAAAGTGTATGACGTTACAAAATTCAAATACAAGGATTAGTAAAATCACCCAAAAGAACTGACCTTCCTTTTCTTTCCTTTTTGTTTTTAAAATAATTTTGTTGATAGGTAGGTATCATTTGTGTTTCCAGTGGTTTTAAAAATGATATATTTGCGTACAGATTTGTATGCAACGCAAAAAATTATGTTTGATTTTTTAAACCTTTACAGGTTACCTTAATAATGGTTAATAGGTTATTCAACGTTATATTGTAGATTTATTAAAATTTTCTTCTCCCGCAGTGCTATCCGATCTGAAAACAGTTTTAACAAATGTAATGGTCAGAATCACTAACTCCCTAATTATAATAATTACTAAACAGCTAAATACGTATTAGCGTAGACTAATTATTAGTCTATAGTATTAGTCAATCTTTAAAACTGTATAACTAAAAAAATGCGGATAGAAGTATTAGTAAAATCATAAGAAAAGGGAAACCCTTCTTTACTGCACTTCTTGTTTTTAAAATAATATTATTATTAGTTAGTTATTAGTTATAACACCGAGTCTCGCGCCCTAGTGTCCCGCGCCCTAATGGCTCGCGCCTTAATGTCCTCGTGCCCTATTGTCTCTGCGCCCTAACGGCCCGCGCGCTAGTGTCTTCGCGCCCTTGTATCTAGCGCCCTAACGGCGGCGCCCTAACGGCCGCGTCCGAATGTCCTAGACCGGGATTCCCATATATTTTTCATATGGTGTAGCTTCTATGGGAATCTCTGTACTCTTAGTGTAGCATATTCTGCATTCCTTTTTTATTTGCGTTTTCCATTATAATATAGTACCGTATTTAGTTGACTTCAATTTTATTAAATATACCTTGCCAACAAAAATAGTTATGACAGTGGTATTTGAGACAGGAAACGATAGTTATCTACGAACTGTCACTTCGTAGTTGTTACAACTCAACCAAAGTATCCTGGTGACATCAAATCTAGCAAAATATATGTATATTCTTATACGTCTTGTATAATGCCTAATTGTGCTGGTAAACCCCGTATACTGCTATTATTTAGGCATAAGCATTACTCTATACTTTCTTAATCACTCATACAACTTAGTTACCAACAATAAAATATATAATAGTGGTTTTCGAGAAAGAAAACGACTGCGTGCAAGATGTTTTATATTTCTTAAAAGTCATTGTCATACTGTCACTTCGGAGTTATCACAACTCAACAAAATATTCTGGTAACCACATATCTAGCAAATAGGAGTTCCCATTTATTTTGCAGTGACAACTGCATTGGGAAACCCTGTATAATGTTATTGCTTACGCAACACGTAAATAGTTACTACATTATTTTTTGAATTTACTTTTTTTTGTTATAATGTTCTAGACAATTTAAATTACTCTGATTTCACACCTTATACAGAGTCCATCCAAAGAAGAATCCACAGTGGATTTAGAAAATAATGAGCGTTGTCTGTTTGTCACAACTTAAATATTTGGGACAATTGTATTAGAAAAGGGCAGAAGGTATCGTCTGGAATTAAATGTATTTTCTGGAGTTGTATTACATGGAATAAAAATAGAATATGGAGATTTGGCGTGTTCCATCATATGTTTATAAATATATTCTTAGAGACAATATTTAAGTAAGCATAAAATTTTGACATCTAGCTTGTCGGTAAAAATCACCTGCACCTGCGTATTCCACTAATAGTACCTCTTACGAAACACTCCGCTATTTCATCGCACATGAAAATCATGTACACAACATAGCTGAGCGTATAACGTTATTAACAGGTACACAACTCATTAACAATTTCCCAACAGATATAGTTACCGAACACACTATTCAATATTTAATTAGGTATCTACAACACCTGCAATGCATTCTAATCTTGAATTAGGAACATACAACTCTTACAATAAAATAAAACATACCTTCTTAAGTACGAACTTTCAAACACTTAACACAACTACTGAGCACACAGCTTGATATTTACTAAGATTAACATAGCACAATTGCTACACACATACCTTCCTAGTAATACATTGAGAGTACACACACGCAGTGTTTAATTAGGTACAGGCAACACATTTACTGAGCACACAGCTTTAATAAAAAAATAGGCGTACATTTCTTATATAATAATTTGCAGGAATTCGACAAAACTAGAGACAAAACAGTCTAATATTTAATTAGGAAGACACAGCACTATTATTGACCACACAGATCGAAAAATAAATTAAGAACACGTATCTCAAGTAATAACTTCCAAGCACTTAACACATATACTTGGTACATAGATCAATATTTAGTTAGGCATATCAGTCTCCACACTCCACACAGCACTAATGATGAAACTGGAGCACACAGCGCAATATTTAATTAGGTACGCACATCACCGTTTCTGGCACACAGTTCTATTAATAAATTAGGGAGACACAACTCAATAATAAATCAAAAGCAAATATCTTCGATTATAAATTAAGAGCCCACAGTTCTAATAATAAAATAAATATTCAGAAATTAGATAATAAATGAAGAGCACGCAACTATAATTCTAGCTTTCAACCACATAGCGCAATTACTGAACACACAGCTCTAAGTTCAGTTAGGTGCTCACAGCACTTTACCCTGAACGACGTTCTGTTGCAATGAGTGAATTCAATATTTATCGCTGTACCGATTGGCTTATGCACTGTCTCAATTATGACTAATTTTTTGTTGAAAGCAGCAACGTGTCTGACACATTGTATAAAATGTTTAAATGTGACATCCGTGTAACCCCTATATGTACATAATAATAATAGTATGATTATATAGCCATTACATTATGTCAACACTTTCTTCTTTGGGTGTCGTATCTGACTTTAGAATTAGGCGATCACTTCTTTGGAGTTTAATTCGTCCATCATAGTGATCATTGGAATCACTAAATATACAAGTCGATATTTAGTACAACGAATGAGAACAAACAAGGATGCTTAATTTCTCAAACAGAAGCATCTAAATTAGATATACAGTATAACTCAAAGTAAAATATACCGAAACTGAAAATTATATTTAAACAACTGAAGAAAATCTACAAAACTTGGGTTGCAATACATTTTTTAATAACGCTCTTGATGCTTGTTAAAGATTGCTCTATAAACATTATTTGGAATTTCATTTATGACTCGGCGAATATTATTTTTCAATTCGTTGAGATTACGTGGAACTGGATCGCTGTAAACACCTTCTTTAAGAATTCTTCTCATATATGCACCAGGTGGTGCGAGATCCGGTGAGTTGGATGGATAAGAACAAGCAGTTCCTCTTGAAATAAGACGCACAGGAAACTACTGTAGCAATAGAGTTAAAGTTTCTCGAGCAGTATGTGACGTGGTTCCGGGTTGTTGAAACCACTGAGAGAGAAAAGATAAATTTCTTGCACGACAAAATCGATACTAACCGATTACTTAACAAAAAGGTATTGCAATAATTTCTCTCTGTCGCTGCTGGTTAACTGTTATCATTTTCGTCCTCTAGAAAGTATAGACCAGTTATCCCGTGACTTGATATGACACACCACACTGTTACCTTTTCGCTATAATCAGGTTTTCCAACACATTCTAGTGACTTTTCAAAATCCAAAAATCGTATTGTTTGTTTATTTACGTACCCAGACAAAATTGCATGGGTTTCATAAGAAATCCAAATATATCTAAGAAAATATTTGTTGTCGTAACCATACCCAAAGTTCTCCTGCAATATTTCAGTCTTTCGTGTTACCATTACTTCATGAGTCATTTGAATACGATAGGAAGAAGCTTTTAACTCCTTGGTAGCTTGTTGGATAGTCGATCTACTTAAAGAAAGCTCGTTTACAATTCGTCTTTGAGTTTTCTCAGGAAAATACAAAATTTCTTCAAAAAGCTTTTCCTCTTTCCAGTACCTTTATCCTGGGCAAATATAGAACCAGCATTTTCAAATTTCATCACAAATATCAGTGTGTGTTGTTGGAGATCGTTTGTTAAAGCGTTCTTCAAACCTGGTAGAAACAAAATGTAAACTAGGCCCTCCATTTCGCCCAATACGGTATGAGCGGAAATAGGACTCACCAATAAAGGATTTTTGATGAGTATTCAATACCAGTCCTTAGGGTAAATGTGCAATATTCTTCTGACATATAATCATATTTCAATTCCTTCAAAATATATATCTCAAAAAGCTTGTAATGCCGGTATACTTTATATCGAGTCAATACTGTATAATGTTAGTAAGTCCGAACGGATGTCTGCAAAACCGCAATAGATTTCGCTCGTTCAATATCTTGTCTTCTTTTACTGCCTATCCATTTTCTGGAAGTTAGCGATCGCATAAAAGAGTTGTCTAAGTAATATTAGAAATCACCTTTTTATATTCTTCTCGATCAGCCGTTATGTGTACTAGGTCCCCAATCGTTTTTATACCGGTCCAGTTTCTTACATTTTTCAACCATGACATCTGTTTTCTACCCAAGCCGCGTTACCCTTCAATTCTGCCTTGGGTAATGAGCTGTACCAGTTCATACTTAGGTCCTCATATTATATGACCGAAGTAAGCGGTATTCCGACGTTTAATAGTCAGAATTAGTTCATGTTCTTTATGCAGCGTTCGTAAAAGTTTTAGTCTTAGTCTCAGTTTGAAACATGGTCCGTCCAGGGGATTTTCAAGAGACGTCGGTAGCTCTACATTTCAAACGCTTCAAGCCTATTCATAGTCACGGTCTTTAGTGTCCATGATTCCATGCCATACAATAATACAGACCATATACAACACTTTACAAAGCGTAATTTTAATTTTATGTTGATGTCGCGGTTGTTCACTATTTTATTGTATTTACAGAAGGCATCACTAGTCGTCTCGATTTGACATTTGATTTCTTTGTTAGAGTCCCAATCTTCATGAACCAGCTAACAACCGAGATATTTAAGCTATGTACTCGTTCTATGGGGGCATTGTCGATTAGTATGGCTGCGTTGTCATATTCTCTTTGCTCCTGCTTAGCATCATGAACTTAGTTTTGCTGATTTTGAGTACAAATTCTTTAGTATGTAGGTTAACTTTATGTACTAGGTGTTGAAGATCATCTAGGTTATCAGCGATGAGTGTTGTGTCATTAACTAACCAAGTAGGGGAGAGCGGGGCTAGTTGTTACAAAAAGTAGAGATAATATTATTTTAGAAAAACGGTATATCAGAAAAATCTGTCATTTAGCTATGATTTTTGTTAGTCCTTTGCATTGTGTCTCCTAATTTTATTCTCAATTTATTCGTTTGTGGCAACGAAAAAAAAATTTATACCCTGGTGTAAAGTGTAACGAGTTGCCTCTCGACGGGGCAATTTCTTACAGAACGGGGGCACTTTGCTACAATATTCATAACTAAAGCAAACAAAGACGAATTCGTTATTTATAGATAAGATACGAATATAAGTTTAACAATATTTATGGAAAGTATGAAAAAATTAAATATAGATTTAAAATGTAAAAGAAAAACTCTTAGTAACGAAACCCTTTAATCGCTGTCTTCATTATTTAAATCGGAACTGCAGTTAACACAAACATAAAAAAGATCATTCGACGATTAAGTAACATGGGCCCACTTTTGGCACTGTGTACATTGAATCCACTTTTTTCCAGGTTTGGAAGTTGACAATGGACCCAAACAGACGGTGCAGAGGGATTCTTCATCATCTAGGCTTGATGATATTGAAATTCTATGAACTGTTACCATTATTTTTTTTCTTGGTACCGCTATTTGTTGATGCTTTTGCCTCGTTTATTAATTTTTTAGTAACTTTTTTAAATTTCTTACTTGACTTTTTAGTTTTCCTTGCATTTTCTTCTTCTCTTAATGATTCTTTAACAGGGGTGTCAGTCAGAATTGGAGATTTTCGTTTTCTGCGCGGAGCTCGAGTTTGGTTTCGGGGCTTAGCAACAGGGTAGGGTCTCAACTCTTGTGGTGTTACAATTGTTTGTGATGGTGTTCTCACTGTAGGTGTTGGTGGAGGAGTTTTATTTTCGCTGACTCTATGAAATTCAAGATTTGCTGACATAGTTGGTTGATGGTTATGAATTAAATCTTCAGGTGTAGTTGGTGCATTGACTATGGCATCACTAGGAATTTCAACGTTTTCAGGAGTTGCTGTTGTAGATGGTTGAGAAACGTCTGATGATGTCGATGCCTCATTATTTACCATCTGTCGATCGGTCACTGCAGCTGTTAAAAATTCATCGTCAGAAAATATATCGTTGTTGTATGGCCAATAGGAAGAGCATTTCTTACAAATACTGGTATGTCGTAAATAGTCATGTTGGTGCCAGGATGACTTTTCATCCATGCATCTGCAGCCGCATTGCAGAATTTTTTGAAAGGGCCATAAACTGATTTGTCGAGTGGCTGCAGCTTGTGAGTTGTATGAGGTGGGAACGATAACAGAACCACATCATGGTCTTTACAAAATTCAAGTACAGCAATAGAAAGATGTGACTGATGGTTATCCAAAAGTAATAACACCGGATGCTCTTTGGAGGATCGAACATGTTTGTGAAAATGCTTAATGAATGCTAAAAATTCTTCAGCTGTGACCCATCCACTTTTTATTTGCAGCTCCTACACATCCAGTGGGGCCATTGGAAACAAAGTAGTTTTTATATGTTTTCCGAGGAAAAACGAACATGGATGGTACGGAATTCCCAGAAGCACTGACCGCAAGAATCATCGTAACAAGGGTTCCTCTTTCTCCAGACGTTACTGCTCCAACCTGCTTTGTGCCTTTTACAACCACTATTTTACTTGGTTTCTGAACAGTGGTGGGCCCAGTTTTGTCAACGTCCCACACATCTTGGCAGTCAAACTCATATCTGTCGTATACTGTTCCGAGGTTGTCAAAAAACTCACTCACAGTCTGCCTGTTGAAGCTGGTTGCTCTGCCCAAACTAGTAGCTTCAGGTGTGCGAATTGATAGGTCATTGTGACGTCTTAGAAAGCCTGTTAGCCAGTCTTTTGTCGCAGTTTTCTTATTCAACCAATTTTGGGGAATTTTAATCTTATTGGCTATTGCATATTAGTAGGCCAAAGATTTTATGTCAGCAGTAGACAGCCAATAAAATATTTTAGAAGAATGTTGCACATATTCTGCTAGCAATTCTTCTTCATAATCTGAGAAAATTTGACGTGGTTTCGCATATAAATCTTTATAAATCTATGCAAGGATATAAAATTAATCGAGAACTTATCTGCAGCTTTTCTTGTAGAACATTGTTTTGATGTTACTTCGCGCGCGGCCATTTTGTATGTTTCCAGTGGCACTTACCTCGATCGGTCTTGTTTCCGTATGTACGCACTATAATTTCTGTAAGTAAAAATAACAAAGTTGGAATAATTCAATTTATTTATCAATGGGGCAAGTTGTTACATTGTATCAACGTGCCCCTCGAGATTTATAACAACGAGCCTCAACTGATACGATTCTATTTTTGTACGATTACCATCCATGAAACAAATTACAAGTAGTTACTATTTTGAGCATTGAAAGAGCAAACTGGCATACTATTGTTACTAAAACATCAAACACTTACTTAATAATGTTGGTTACAGGCAACTTTAAACGGTGACAATCAGATTTACTTCTGGTAGCTAAAAACACAAATAACTTTCAAACTTGACGTTTATGAACCCTACTGCAACATAATTTTCTCGGTAACTGCAGCATTGTATGATAGATCTGTGTAGTGGCCATAGATGGCTCTACCTTACGCGGGGAATTTAAAAACTGCTTTACAACAACTTGCCTCTGTAACAACTAGCCCCGCCCTCCCCTATGGTATAGGCATAGGAAACATTTTGGAATACTGGCATATGACAGACACATCTAAAAGGAGAAACAGGTAAACAAAGTGAAATTTAAAATGTCACCGAAAGTGGCAAGGAAAAGACGGAATACAATAATAAGGAAACGGTACTTCTGAAAGGGTAGAAAAGCAAGGAAGTCACAAGTGACGAAATGCAACACCTGCTCCTACTATAGTATAGTATAGTATACTATTGAAGATACCAATAAATCGTCAAGGATACAAAAATCTGGTAACCTCATCTGACCTTGGATTTATACGGGCTCAACAAGGACAGAAAAACTGAGAGCAAGTCTTATTCTTACGTTTCACTAATCTATCTGAACAGCTTTATGGTTGAAATATTCAATATACGTTAATGTCGTCGACAAAAACCAGCACGATTAAGACATAGTGGAAAGTATACAGGTTGCATCAGCAATAGGTACAAATATTAGGTTACAATATATACAAACTAGAAAAAACATTTCTTTGGCGATGGGACCCTTAAGATATTGAGAAAATAATAATTGAAAATTTGACCCAACATTGTTTGAGTACCGCAGGATAATAAAATTTGAGTTCAAAGACATGTTATGCAAAGGAGAGTAAGATAGAAGTGCAAAAAAATTTCTTATCACCTGCCACAAACCAATACTATTAGGTAGGTCAGCAATTTCTATTCAGTCTGTTGTTGAACTGCTTCAATTAAACCTTGACCCTTCCCAATTCCGTAGTTTATCACAAGCCAGACAAGTTTTTACGTGTTTGCCACTTTGGATTTACATTACAATTAGGTAATAACCTTCTACAGCTTAAATGCATTTTCTATAATATATCATCAGCAGTTCTCCTCAAATAAAATTTTATTTTATTTTTTAATTCAAAAAAACAAACTTAATGATTTATTGAAAAATGAATAGTACCATAGAATTCTACTTGAGCCAATCTATTACTGGTTAAAATATTTGTACCTATTTCGGATAAACCCTGTATAATAAAAGATGTAATATTATTATGACCACTTGTTTGCTGTGTGCGTAGCATTTAAATTTTTTAAAGCATGATTGCTATCTATGTACGTATTCCATACAAGTAATTCTGTAATCGTAAGATCGTTCTTGTTGTGGTGTTATCGTGTGCTGACGATCACGATTTATTAATTTTAGTAGTATCGTGTTTTTGCGTTCAGTCTCGTGTAAACTCTCCATGCTTAGTGGCCCGTCTCTTGAACGCTAGCATTAACATTTCACAAAGTGAAGCAAATATTACACGGTGCTGCACAAATTATGGTCTTCCGCCAGAAAAATCAAAATCGAGGTGAAGGGTTCACAATTACACCATCAGAAAGTCAGTCGTGGGTAAGCGCACGAAGATGGACAACACGATATTGTAGCAAATTGAGGATTAGTTTTACGCCGTGATTGACAGTTTCCTTCCGCAAAAGAGCGCTTGATTGGAGAATTTCACATTTTTATCTCCTACATACAAAAGAGCAATTACCCGCCCTTTACAGAAGACAAAGCAAAATGTTTCGTACGAAATTATGCTTAGAGATCATCATTGTAGAAAATTGGAAATATTTCAGTTCACTTCAGCTTTACGTTTCGTATTTCAATCACCAAGTTATTGATAATCCAGTGATTGATAAACTGCTGGCAGTTATAGACTCGTATGCTTAATTACGTGGTTCCGCTTTTATGAGAGTGAATATTCTCTCAAATCCTAAATAATTCTAGTGATTCGTCCATACCATCACATTTATTGGATATAGGTTGACAGTTGATTGATACTCGTTCAACTGTCTGTTAATCTGAACAGTGTGTACATTTACACTTGAAATTTTTTATTAGGGTTGTCAGCGTTATATTTTCAGAAAATCCGTTTTAAAAATTTAAATTTGATTTTATTTATTTAAGCAGTCTACATTTACAGGATTCGAAATACGTAAATCTCAATACAAAATCTGAAAACTGGTTTATATTTCATCATAAAGCTGTTGATTAACAGAATGTTGAAGTTTTTAGGAATTATGCATCTGATATTACGATAAACAAATCAAAATTCGTACAGATACGTATGTGTTTTCCTGACAGTTGCTATTTTGGTATTTATTCAAATATATTTGATTTATAAAAGGTTATTATATTCCGAAACAGAGTTATTATTTCCCGTTTTCTATTATTTTATTATTTTATTTTTATTATTATTAACTTTTCTTCAGCCATAACTTTTGAGCAAATCCTGTTAACATGTTGGATTAAACTATTTATCTAAAAACAAGTTGATGCATTCGACAAATTTCTGCAATTTCGAATCCGAAGTGTTTGTTTGCTTTGGTGTTACAGTAAAATCAAAATATTCTCAAACCTAAAAACTGTGGATTTCTGGACTAAACTGCTGTAACTGTAGCAAAAATTAATATCGATTCTCAACAGCGATATTAATAAAAGCTATTTAAAGAAGAAAATTTACGACTGTGAGGTAAATTGCATATTAAGTGTCTCTAAATAACCACTACAGTATTCTATTACATATAATACTAGGTTTTCTATATATTTAAAATAATACATTGGTATTTTTGAGTGAGGTTATGTCAATTGCTAATTAAACGGGAACTTTGAGAAACATATTTTTGTACATTGAATACTAAGTATTTACTGTCTTTGGTTAACCTCGAAACAAATTGGGGTAAAACATATAAAACCACTGTATTATGAACAAGTTTTTTGGAATTAATTTGCACTTAGAAAATATGTAGATATTATACTCTTTAGCCGATACCTTATCGAATGCGCGCCATGAAAATATAGTTAAAAGCCATTTGTATTTTTATATAGGGTGTGATTTTGAAAACGTATAATGTGTTATATCTTCTTCTTCTTTATCTTTTCCCTTTCGTACCATTACAGTGTAGTCTTAACTGGCGTCTTCTATCCATTTCTTAAATTCTCTTTTATTCCTGAGAATGTTGTTTACTATCGCGATTGTTTTTCCTCGTTCCTGCACTAGGACTCTCATGTAGTCTTGCCTATGTATCCTTGGTCTGCCGTTTTTTCTTTTTCCTATTATCCCTGTCTTCGTTATTCTTCTGTGTATCCTATCTTCTGTCATTCTTTTTAGGTGACTGTACCATCCAAGCTGTTTCTTCTCTATCTCATTTACTATTGCGAGAAGTTTTAATTCATCTCTGATGCTCTTGTTTCTCACTCTGCTCCTTCTTGTTTTTCCTGTTACTTTTCTTAAATATCTCATTTCAGCTCCTGTTATTTTGGATTTATGTTTATCTAGCATAACCCATGTTTCGGCGCTGTATGTTAAGATTGGTATATATAGTTTTGTAAATTACTATTTTGTGTTATTTATTAGCTTTTTTTTCCTATTATTGTATTATTGATTTGATGGTAAACGTTATTCGCTTTTTGTATTCTATTCTGTTTTTCTCTGTCTATCGTACCAGTGTTTGTGAAAATGGTTCCTACATACTCATAGTTGTCACGTCTTCTATTATTTTTACTTTTATTTGTATGTTTTCAATTTCTTAGCTATCTTCTTCTGTCTTATTAACTTGTATAATTTTACTTTTTCCTACATTTATTTGCATTCATTTTTTCTCTAAACAAGTTGTCCAAATGTTGATTTTCCTTTTGATTTCTGCTTGAGTCAGAGAGATGAGCATTATATCGTCTACATATACTAAATTGGAAGTTTTAATCGGCGTTAGATTTCGGTGTCCTATTGTTGACGGTCTTGTTTTTGTTTTTGTTTTCTTTAGTATCTGGTCCATGAAGATTATAAACAGGAGGGAACTGAGGCTGTCCCCCTGTTTTATGCTCTTTTCCATTTTAAACATTTCTGATTTTTCTCCGTTTACTCTTACTGCCCCTTTCATTTCTGTAAATATGCGCTTTATTATCCTTTGTATTTTGCGTTTTGTTTCAATGGCTTCTGGTGCTTTCCGCATTTTTTGTTTGGGCACTGTATCAAAGACTGCGCTTAAGTCTAAAACGTTAGGTATAGGCGCTTATTTTTCCTCTATCAGTGTGATATCTCTGGAAGGAAAATAGGTATTGAACTTTTCTAGAAAAGGTTTTCATAACATGGAGGGGGATTATCATGAGTCATAAGGTAACCTCTCCCAATATCCCCTTAGGCTCTAGGTATCCCAACAAAAAATTGCAAATTGGTTGAAGTCCCGGCGACTCATAGTGGGGTAGAATCAATAAATGTAATAAAACAATGTCGATTCCCACAGTCACCTTTACTAAAAAGTTATACAAAATTCGTAGTACAGTAGTTAACGTTTTCGAGCTAGCTACAGCTCATCAGCGGACTGAAAGTGAAAAAAGAATCACCTCAGAAAAGAAACAAATTGTGAAAAATTACAAAGCCTACCTAAACAGTCTATATAAAGCAAAAACTAAAACAATTCCAGAATTAAATTAAATATAACATCAAAATCAAACAAAGCAGCTGCTTGAAAATATCCCAACATTCTAAATACACACCGCGAACGCCGATGGTATCAAAAATAAATAAAATACAATATTCTCGTCGTCAAACCGACATGTTAAATTATAGTTTAAACTTGAATTTCTGGAAACCTCACATCAGGGGGGACATTACATCGGATAACTGAAAATTTACGTTAACAAACTAGTTAACCATTCTGAATTAAAAACGGAAATAGTTGAAAAATAACAAAATGTAAGGTTAAGATACTACGCCATCTATCCATATAAATTTGAAACACAGCAACATAAAACTATAGATATCCAAAATACAAAGTAAGAAACTTTGCTAATAAGTACAAAATGAAACAAAATAAGCTTCAGATTCAAAAAATATTTCAAAAATTAGAACAAACTATTGAAATTATAGGGGAAATTGTTAAATGTAATATCATTCAGAACATAATTAGGTTGGTCTTTAAACATTTTAACCGCTTTAGAGATCTCCATGCTTTCTTGATCTTCAGTGTAGTATACCCGTTACCTCATTGTTAGTGGAGTATCTGAGGTTGTCTGGGAGCTCAGGATAGATTGAGGAAAGAAGAGCGGTCAGAGTGTTTTAATTTCCTACGGAATTTTCTATGCACGCAGTTGGCTGGTATAAGTTTTCGGTTTAGGGGTTTGGAAGGTGGCCGAATTGAAGGACCGTGAGATACTTCTTTTGTAGTTTTATGAGATGATCGCTGATTGATTGGAATGGTTTGGGTGTCGTTGTGGACATGGATGCTGGGATGTTCTCGAGGAGGGCGGAATATATAGCAGTAGATTTGCTTTTCGCAGGCGGCGGTTAGTTGCAGAAGATGGTTTTGGATGTTGGCATATATAGGAGCTTAGTAATCTATTACCAGCGGTATGAATGTGTTGCAGGAATGGAGTAGGTTTCGGAAGTCGCATGTTTGGAAGCGGCCTTGGATGCGCTAGAAGAGGTTGTAGCGGTTACGGACTTTTTTAGTGTTTCACGGAGATCAAGGTTTAGGGAATAGGTGTTTTGGAAGTTGATACTTAGGTATCCGGCTTGGTTGGAAAGCGAAATTTGTTGTTGTTTGTTGTCCTTCGTGGATGGATGTGTTGAAATCGGGGGAATCCAATCTGACATTTCTGACGGAATTGGGATGTCGAAATAAGGTGGTTGAGAGCTATTGGTATTTCTTTAGATGCAGAAACGGATGTCCGTGGGACAGTCCATACAACGGTGTTATCCACGAAAAGTTGTATTTTGGCTTTGGTCGGATTTTTGATAAGAAAATCGTAAGAATGTACAGAAATAATAATAGAAAATTGAGGTAGTAGATAGGCCACTGCCACAATTTTTTGCTATTATTACGAAAATTCTATAAATACGCAGACGTTTTCTAGACATGTAGTTTATTGTTGAAAATATAAATCAAGACATTTTAAAATTTGTATTACACATTAATCAATTTTTTCACACCCTTTATAGATTGAAGGCGGAGTTCGCTACGAAAGAGAAATGGAAACCAATCATTATTAACCATAGATAATTACATTTGTGTAGGTTTGCGTATTACGCGACTGAATCACTAAATATAACCTCAAATCTTTTGTATTGTATACATCAAACACGGATCACGAGCGTTTATCAGCACATTCGTCTGACAGAGTGAGAAGACAAGACAGGGTGAGAATATAAGAGAAAATTTAAAATCCAACAGTTTCAGTTTGTACACCAAGCTAAAGTGTAACGTTAACTAGAAATGCCTGGTCATTTATATGTTATGGACAACATGATTATGTGGGCATTATTTATAGTGCGCGAGCACTCTCTCTCTCTCTCTCTCTCTCTCTCTTTCTCTCTCTCTCTATATATATATATATATATATATCTTTGATATTTATATTAAATTAATGTAATTACTATTAACTATTTGTTATATGTCTTTATCATGCTTTGAACTACACTAAAATACCTTCGGAAGGTCTGTTATATATTAAAAAGGATATTTATTGGTACAAAAATCCATATTTTAACCTGAAATATAGTCTAGATAGATTAATAATGTCATAATTTATAACAATTAATGTAAAATTATAGTTAAAACTATATTTATAAACCTGTTATATGTAAAAACTGATATCGATACTTCATACGTTGCTTCGTAATGTGGAATATGAACTCAAAGTGAAGTTTTACAGTGTATAGCATTTTGAAATCCTGTTGTGTGACTTAATACTCGTTGTAGAATGTAGACGATGATGTGGGTCTTTTTGGACAGTACCAGAGCCCTAAAACTCAAAAGTTATTGTTATTTTAAGTTTTCCGATAATAAGTGTATAATTTTGATTTAGAAGGTTTTTTTTATTAGTCAATTTAATTAATATTGTAGCTAGGAAAGGTATTTAATAGGTTTCTTTAATGAATTATCTTGTTTATTTTAAGATATTTGTGTTTGTAAATAAATTTTGAAAA
>JABXWE010025905.1:0-40280 GCA_014611495.1 Limonius californicus
CTCCAGTTCATTCCAGTTTAATCGCGAACCACACGAGCGCTCTGGGTGATTCATCATGGCACTAGGACATTCTGATACGCAACACAGTGGCGTAACAATATATTTTTTATATTTTTTTACTTGTGGTGCGGGCCCCTAAGCAGCTGCTTATGTTGCTTATGCTTAAATCCGGCGCTGGGTGGAATATTCATAACAAGAAAAACAAAATATTCCTAATTGAAAGAATCAGATTTGTGATAAATTCTTCTATTGCCTATTAATTTTTTGAGAAATGTATAGTATATTACATCCATACAGTGTTCTGATGTAATCCTGACCATTAGTTCCTACAATTTGGTATTGGTTTGAACAAGAAAATTCGTATTTACGATTGTATTACCAAGAGTGTGGTATTTTATAGTTTAACAGTTGAATAATTCCATTATGTGATTTTAATGATGAGGAATTGAGGAATAAAAGAGGATTTATCAAGTTGTTAGCCCATCTTTAAATACATTAATTTGTTTTCAAAGGAAAGGTTTCAATTTATTATTTATACATTACACTTGATAAATTAGAATTAGTTCAACATTATTTTCAATGCAAGTTAAAATTTAATAATTATTTTCAAGTATTTGACTGTTTCGTTTTGGAGAAAATGCCATTTTTTAGTACATGTGTAATTAAACCGAAAATATAAGTTATAAACCAGAATCAAAAACTAATGCAGAATGTATTTTCATTATGTATAGTAAAAGAACAGTACAATGTGTAATTTAACATAGAGGGTTATTACGTACTTGTTTATTATGTAGATTATTATCCAAATAAATGTATTTACTACAAAGCATAATATCTTGGATACTAATACCAACTGACAGTTTTACGTATTTTACAGTTGTCTTCACATATCGTGAATTTCTGACAACTAAAAAGGGGTAATTTAAATACCTTATTACTATGACAATTTGCAGTGGTGTACATCACGGAAATTAATTTAGTATTCTGTCATCTGTCAAGCAAAAGATTAAGTAAGCAGATACAATATTTATGTACATGATTTTTCACTAAAACATAATTAAGAGCAAAAATTCTTAAAACATTGATTAACTATAAATTAATTGAAAGTACCTGTACGAATTTTAAAGTTTTGCAAAGTATTTGTGAAAATCATGTATATAACCGTTTGCTCGATGATAGGATATTAATTTAGATTTGCGGTATGTACGCCACTGAAAATTGACATAGTAATAAGGTATCTAAATTACCCCTATTTATTTTTTAGGAATTCTCGGTATACATATGAAAACAACTGTATGTGAATGTAAAAACTATGGCCTACAAAGAAGAAAAATACTAGAGTGATCAGAGGAAACAATAGAAAACAATGCAGAATCCATTAGGAGACTAGTAAACTTTATCAAATAAACAGGGCTATGGAATTTGATATGATATAAATACCTACAATTATAAAGTGTCAAAGACGGATGTTAGAATAGTTAGAGTATTTAAAATAAAGTATTATTATTAAGATACAGGAAATGATCCAGAAGTACTGTATAATGCTGATGAAATTCTAAGAACACATTTCTTCATTTACTACTATCGCAAAATGTTGTAAATAAATTTATACTAAAGTAGATTTAGTAGAAAGAGTCTGCTAAAAGGTTAAACGCCCACAATTTGAAAAAAAGAAGTTACAATATAATTATATCTTTGTTATTCTGTACCATTATATCAATGAAAGTATGAACACGCCTGTAAGATTTAGTAATTTTCGCTTGAAAAAGAAACAAAACAATAAATTTCATTTATGCAACAAGAAAGATATATCTTTTTAGACGAAAACAGAACAGGTCGGAATGGGGTTATAGTTTACAATATAGTGCAGCCTGTTCTGTTTTTGTCTATGCAGATATATCCTTTTTTGTTGTATACGTATAATATTACATTTTGTTCCTTGTTAACGGGAAATGTTATTAAATCTTAAGGGCTTGTTTATATTTCCATTGGTATAATGAAACAGAATGAGAAAGAAGACAGTCGAACTCCTGTATAGGGATGTTGGAAAGTACCTAAAAAATAATTATATAGAAACTTCACTATATAGAATTTATGTTTAAATACGAAATTAAACTCATATTTGGTAGCAAGATTTTAAAAAGAACAGCACATTAAGGGATGTAAAAACCAAAGATTATTCTAATTATATGATTAGAATCTTGTCCAGTAGTTGCACAAAGACATTATTCTATGAAATTTGTAAACATTTTATAATTTGCTTCCAAATTTATCTTTTGACGAAGAACATAAAAGTTTCTTGGAAAAGAACAGATTAGAAATAATATCTCATAATCCGCACAAAATTTTATTTATATACTTGACTAATATGGTAAAAGTGTGGAAGAAAAACTTCACAATGTGGAGGCTTTACATCATAATTTAGAGGTATTTTTGTAGGTAATTAACTCTGAAGGTCAAGATCCCCACAAGAACATTATATACAAAAATCATTAAATAGAAGTTCACTATATGGGAGTTTGACTGTATTTGTTTTCTTTTTTAAATGTAAGCGTTTAATCTTTTAGCAGACAATTTGGAGTGAATTATGTAAAACATTTTAGATATCTTTGAGATATTTCTCAATAAATCAGAATATCCCAAAATTTTTTAAATGGCAATTACTACTTTTATTGCAAATAAGAGCGAAATTTGTGGCTATAGTTTCTTTTGAAACATGTAACAGACCCACTTTCTGCTCTGAAGTAGATTATCTTTATTTAGTATTTAATGAATATCTGCTTTATTTATTTTAGCTGCAAATAGTTTGTTTTATTGAAACATTTTCGTAATATACAGTGTTATTAAGTAGTATTCGTACACTATTTTATCAAAACATTCCTAACCCTACGTGTATCTTGAACTTTGATACTTGTTATTCTCATTATGTCTCAGTTGCACATTAGTAACATTTAGTTACAGCTCATTAATGTTGCAACTGGATCGTGATTAGGTAGAGCATTTGATATGATTAACCAACTTGCTAATATGAACAAAGGGTATTGTTCTATTCCTGAAGATAATGGTGCTTTTCTTTAAATTATTTAGTCTGGGCTAGTTCTAGCGTGTTCATAAGGAATGAAATTGCAGATAGGTGGTGGAAATGTAGTGTCAACATCAAACACCACTGCAGCGCCACAAGGTGGAGTTGCACGAATCATCAGCTTGAGTCCATCAAGAGTGCACACCTCTCCACTGCGACCCAGTGTCGCAAATCAGAATATAGTGAATGCCTTAACGAAATCGAGACCGGGTGGAAACGTACGTCTTCAGTTGTTCCCAGCGGTCGAGGTGAGGTCTCCTCTGAAGCGGGCGTTGCCTTCAACGCCTGACGAAAAGGACAGTTACAGTGTTAAATTGCGGCGTGTAATGGATCACAGGAATGTCAGGTCGAAAATTGTGAAAGAGAAATATAACGAACATTTAATGGAGAAGTATTTTTTGGAGACATCGGGGAATATCCTGGAACTCCCCCAGTTTGTTAAAAAGCCGAAAACGCCGCATTACATCGCGCATTTGAGGGAGAATGCGATTGATCCTAGAGAAACCATAGATGAGGATGATTTCCAGGTGGGGACAGATAGTAAATTTGATGTTGCTCATAGCACATCAACCAGTGGGCCTGTTGGTGCGATTCAAATGAATCAAAGCCAAGATTTGGGTTTGTTTACGTCTGCCAACACGCCTATTGTTCAAACCACGACAACAACAGAGATGAATACATCGCCGGTTATAACGACATCTAGGGGTGCAGTGAAGGTGAGTGTGTCGTCAACGTACTCTTCTTCAAACAACCAGGAGCAAATAGTAGAGAAGGCCAAACAAGAAGCGTATGTAGTCCAAAGGATAAGTGACTTGCAAAAGGAAGGGCTCTGGTCGGAAAAACGGTTACCAAAGGTGCAAGAAATGTCGAGGGGGAAAGCCCATTGGGACTTCCTGCTTGAAGAGATGGTCTGGTTGGCTGCGGATTTTGCCCAGGAACGTAAGTGGAAGAAGGCAGCCGCCAAAAAGTGTGCTCGAATGGTCCAGAAGTACTTCCAGGATAAAGCTTTGGCTGCCCAGCGGGCCGAGAAAGCCCAAGAGCAACATCTCAAACGGGTGGCCGCATTTTGCGCGAAGGAAATCAAGAGTTTTTGGCTCAATGTGGAGAAATTGGTGGAATATAAACAGAATACCAGGTTAGAGGAGAAGAGGAAGAAGGCACTCGATCAGCATTTGAGCTTTATTGTGGACCAGACCGAAAAGTATTCGCAGTTGTTGGCTGAAGGGATGAACAAATCCACAGCTAACACTTCAGTGGAAGCTCCCAGTGCGCCGTCATCGATGGCACCTTCTAGAGCTAACTCTGATGGTAAGTTAGCTGCAGATGTTTTAAACTAATACCATATTTTCTTCTTTTCATTAATCTTATTAAACTGCCAGTGTTATATTCAGTATTGTTTCTATCATACCAACAATTTAAAATGATGATTTTATACCGTACCACTGAGGGAAGAGACAATCCATTCAAACTCTTCCTTTTTGTGACTGAACTGTACGAGGCATTTGTCTGATATTTCCATTTTCTAATTTAATGTCGCTTTCAAGTTTTGAAGTTTGTGTTGACATATTGATTTTTGTTTAGATGAATTTCAACCGGACGATCAGGAAAGTACAGATGATGAGGAGACCATTGCACAAGAAGAAGCAAGAGCTGGAGAGCAGGGTCAAGGGGAGGAAGTGGCAGCACTTCAAAGGGAATCGGAAATGGATTTGGAAACCTTTTTAAGTGAACTGCCTAAAGATTATCTCCAAAACAGGGATAAAATTGTATTGAGTGGGAGCGAGCAGGAATCAGTAAGTACTGTAACTTGACATCAAAGGCAACCTTCTTTATTTGTTAATTGTTTTTTGCCTTGCTTTGTGGAAATTTATATTTATATTTTAATAACAATTATAGTCTCAATTTCAACAGGATTTATTTATTTCTTATGTTTTATAAGTATTTTGACATTTTACATGTCATTTTCAAAAGCATTTATATTGTAAACATTTGTTAAGAGCAACAGCCAAGTCCGAAATCAAGATCCAGTGTGCTGTCGCCCTAGCTACACATGTTTACAATATTAAATGCTTGTGAAAATGACATGTAAAATGTCAAAATACGTATAAAGCATAAAAAGTAAATAGATCCTGTTGAAATTGTTACTGTTATTATTATTAAAATATTCTTTATTTTGAACTACTTTTACACAGTTGGGTGTTTATTTATAAGGTCTGATACTTGGTTGGTACTTTATCTAGCATATGAATTCTTAGCTGATTAGTTGAACATCTAAAACAAAATCATCAATCTAACATTGAAATTTAAGTTTAATATAATTTGCTGTTAGTCTTGTGATAACTGGTGTAATATTTTGTTATGGTTTGGAACATTACAAGACGACTAGATCTACTTGATTTCTTTGCAATTGTGTGTGCGACAATTAAATCTAAAAATAATGATGCTACGTTGTCCATTGTTAAAGAAGTTTGTGTGGGAATGCCACTTGCACAATCTTCATGTGTTTTTCCTTTAAACATATCTGGCCCATTATTAGGTTCCCCTAGAACAAATTTAAAAATTAATAATTATTTGAAGAAACAGCTTGAATTTTTTTGTACAGTAACTAGCATGTAAGTCATATGTCAGTCATATCGGATTTTACTTTGACAGTATTCTGACATGCTGTACTTTTTACTATAACTCCCCTTTTTATTTTGTTGAAAGGTTAACTGATATATGATGTTTCATATTTGTACATTGAATTAAAAATTAATTTCATATCTAGTATTTTGAGTTTTAGTTCGAAGATTATATCTTAAATTTCTTTTAATACTTTTAAAATAAAACCGTGTTATCAATCCACCCAGGAAATGATATTACAGATTTTTAGTAAACATGACTTTGATCAATGTTAAGTTTAATTGAACTGTTTTTGGCTGAACGTAATTATAAAAGATTCTGGATTAGATTAAAATGTGAAAAAATAATAACAATAATATATATAAAAGTTTATAAATTGTTTAAAAGTATAATATAAAGGCAAAAGTTACGAGGAAAACGATTGTTTTGTAAATACAGTATTGAAATTTTTAATTAGGTTATGATAATGTAAACATGAATTGCTCAATTTCTTCATGCAGACAACCTAACTATATTAGATATTTGAAATGATAATTGATTGTTTGTTGTACATGAACCAACAACAATTTCCTGCTTCAGTTTACTGCTTGTGATTTTACAGTCGCACATAGTTAAATATTTTACAACCGTGTAACCAAGAAGCTGTTGGAGTGCAAACTCTTCTATAACTCACACATTGTGTTTGAATCTCAATAAACATTTAAGATGTGTGTAGCAACTTTCTTAAACATATTTTTAGACTTATGAAAATACACCTTTTAAGTACTTCAGTTTTGCTGTTTTTGGTATTCCCATTAAATTTTCAGTGTTTGCATTACTTCCTTTTTATTACTGTTTGTATGTTTCTACATGTATAACTAAATTGTGCTTCTTTACAATAGGCAGAAGATGAAGAACAAGACAAACGAAAAACTGACAAATCAAAGTCTTCCAAGAAACCCAAAGAAAAGGATGAAGATTTTGTGGTAGAGTCCAGTAGCGAGGACGATGATGAGGGTACAATTCAAGAACAGGAAACAGCTGAAGGAAAACAAGACCATAAAGAGGAATTAGATGATCTGAAAGGTAAAAAACGATTTTATCGTGATGTGCAGTTTTATTATATTTGCTGTTTTTGTTCGTAGAATATTGCTAATTAATATAATTTATATAAAATTGATTTTTTAACTTGTAGCCGAAAATGAAATGAGCATAGAAGAGTTACGGAAAAAATACAGTAATCTGCCACAAGTTCCTCAAGAGCGACGCTCCAGTGAGTCTTCTGAATCAGGTGACTCATCATCAAGTGCCGATGGAGATGGAGAAGAGTCTTCTGAGGACTCTGACGGGTCCAGTGATATTGACATGAGTGTATCTGACGACGAATGCCAGGCCAGTGAAGAAGTTGGCCTCAAATCATTACTAGACGACTCTAGCAGTTCACATAATGAGGGAGAATTAAAGACTGATAACCAAGATCTTATAGACGATGCTGCAGCTATTGCCGAAAGCATACAGCCTAAGGGAAATACACTTTCGTCTACTAGTGTGAGTATTTTAGGGGAATGATGTTTTCTTTGTTTCTTTTTTTTTCTTTTTTCTTTTTTTTATTATGATGATTTCTTTACCATTAATCTGAGGGATAGAGATCCATTCATTCAACTCTTATCCCGTCTTGATAGAATTTTACGAGGCATTTGTCTGATTTACATTAAAAATGTTTCAATTTTACTCCACTTTGGGAATTAGGTATTACTAAGTAACATTGCTTTTATAGGTTGTTACACCCATTCCATTCTTATTAAAATACACGTTACGAGAGTACCAACACATAGGTTTAGATTGGTTAGTAACGATGTTTGAAAGGAAATTAAATGGAATTTTGGCCGACGAAATGGGTCTAGGAAAAACCATTCAAACTATCGCACTTCTTGCGCATCTGGCATGTGAAAAAGGTAGGTAATGGCGTTAATTTTGTCATTTGTTTCTGAATTATAATTAATAAGTAAATACAATATTATAGTCCTTGAGATGAATCAGGTAACGCATATCATCGATGGCCTTTACCTGTACTTCACGATAAAAAGTAGATAGAATTACTGAATACTGCAGTCGGGCTAATTATTATTTGTTTTGTAAAATTAGACAAGCTAGTATAATCATGAAGTCTAGATTTTGATAAATAATACAGAAATCCGGTTATATATAATAACGTAATTTTTGTGGTAACGCTTTGGATACATTTATATTCTACAGTTGGTACATTACAAAAGTAGGGTTATAAAAATTTTAAATTGTTAAAACCGGGAGACATACAAAGTCGTGACGTTATTTCGATCATGTGCATTACGTGGTTCGGCAGAAGGACTTTTAGTAATAATTTCAACAGGTTAAAAGGTTGTTCTTGATAAATTGTTTCCAAACAATTGTTATATATTCATAGTTGTAGGCTGATTTTTGACAATTATAATTGGGTAGGCCTTTTCATCATAAACAACTTTTTTGTCATTAAAAATGATGTTTAACACACTTCAGGAAGTGTTTGTGAAAATATAGTAACATCAAAACAAACTCTTTTATAACTTGATATAAATTGGATAATTTAATGATTAATTTGTAAGAATTTGTAACTGAATATTTTACTGAGTAAATTACTCATGAAGTAATTTAATGTTTTTGCTAAAATGTTGTTGGATGGGTATATACAAGGTGGTTGGATTTTCATTAGCCAGCTTATATCTTCGGTAATATTAGACATACAAGAACAAATCAAAGGTACAACTTTCTTAGTTCCACTTTATCTATAACATAGTGACGATAATAATTTTTCATGACCTACTAGTTACTGGGAAAAATAACTTAGCTTTTTCAAATAGAACACCCTGTATATTTTTTATCAGACGACTAACTTAAATTCTCTTTTCATTAATGTATAATAAGTCATGATTCGTATTTCAATAAAACTATAGAAAAGTCAAAATATAAAATCACAAAAGTTGGCCATGATCGTCTTTTATTTCAGAGTTAAAAAATTGCCACACTGCATTGTAGAATGCAGTTTTTGATAGTTTATGATAAATGAGTTGTTTATCGTCATTGTTCTTATGTTTTAAAGCAGATTTGACTTGATTTAAAGATTTTGGTGTTTGTTTTCATAGTATTTTTGTAATTGTACTTTTTCACAGTTTGTATACATTTCCGACGCCTTTAAGGGTATAAGGATGATGGAGGAAGAAGAAGAAGAATACATTTCAATTTTAGCAACTCTAAAAACGACAAGTACAATTACAAAAATACTATGAAAACGAACACAAAAAACTTTAAATCAACTCAAATCTGCTTTAAAACATAAGAGCAATGACGATAAGCAACTTATTTATCATAAACTATCAAAAACTGCATTCTACAATACAGTGTGGTAATTGTTTAATTCTGAAATAAAAGACGATCATGGCCAACTTTTGATTCTATTTTTTTGACTTTTCTAGTCTTATTGAAATGCGAATCCTAACTTGTTGCACATTAATGAAAAGAGAATTTAAGTTAGTCGCCTCATAAAAAAATATATAGGGTGTTCTATTTGAAAAAGCTAAGTTATTTTTCCCAATAACTAGTAGGCAATGAAAAATTATTATTGCCGCTTTGTTGTACATAAAGTGGAACTAAAAAAGTTGTTCCTTTGACTTTTTCTTTTATCTCTGATATTACCAAAGATATAAGGTGGCTAATGAAAATCCAACCACCCTGTATATATGAGACTACAACTTTATTAAAGCTAATAAACCTGTTGAAATTAATAATGATGTTGTATTTACATGTTATTGGGAGTCATGGTTATAATTTTGCATTGTAGAAAATTGGGGACCACATTTGATAATTGTGCCGACGTCAGTAATGCTGAATTGGGAAATGGAATGTAAAAAATGGTGTCCAGCTTTCAAAATTTTAACATACTACGGTACACAGAAGGAGCGCAAGCAAAAAAGGATGGGGTGGACGAAACCAAATGCCTTTCACGTCTGCATCACATCATACAAACTTGTTATCCAAGACCACCAAAGCTTCAGGCGGAAAAAGTGGAAATACCTGATCCTGGATGAAGCGCAGAACATAAAGAATTTCAAATCGCAACGGTGGCAGTTGTTACTTAACTTTGCAACTCAACAGTAAGTTGATCCAACTTTTATTTTAATGTTATTGATGTATTTTTGCTTTTTTTCTTCTAGATGTTCACTTATATTTGGTTAATTTTTTAGGCGTTTGCTTCTAACAGGAACGCCTTTACAGAATAATTTAATGGAACTGTGGTCGCTTATGCACTTTTTAATGCCGCATGTGTTCCAGTCCCACCGAGAATTCAAAGAGTGGTTTTCTAATCCTGTCACAGGTATGATCGAGGGGAACTCGGAATACAATGAAAGTATTATTAAAAGATTACATAAGGTAGGTTGTTTAAAAGTTACGAAAACGATACTAGGTTAGATGTTGATTTTTTAATGATGATATTTTTTTTACCGTACTCTGAAAGATTGAGATATCCATTCAAACTCTTTCTTTTTATGAAGAAATACGAGGCATTTGTCTGATACTATTAATAATGAGACAGTTATTTATATTAGCTATTTAAAGATGTATAGATTACCGAACTGTTTCAGGTGTTGCGACCTTTTTTATTAAGAAGACTGAAATCTGAAGTAGAAAAACAAATGCCAAAAAAGTATGAGCATGTAGTAATGTGTCGATTGTCCAAAAGGCAAAGGTTTTTGTATGATGACTACATGTCCAGGGCGAAGTAAGTGCTATTCAAATTGTCTAGCTGTTTTTGTTTTAACACATAATTTTTTTTAGAACAAGGGAAACTCTAGCTAGTGGAAACTTGCTTAGTGTAATTAATGTACTTATGCAACTGAGAAAAGTGTGTAATCATCCAAATCTATTTGAAGTCAGACCCACCACTTCACCATTCCAGTGTGATGGCGTCACATGGCATATTCCTTCTATTGTTTATGCTGCATTAGAATATGATGTTTGGAAGGTAAATTTCAACTGCAATCAGTAAAACTTGAAAGTTTCATGTTCGATTATTTTTTAGCATATCAATTTATATTCTCTAAATTTAAATCTAATTTTAATGGAACTGTACCTGAGCGCCTACCAGTGCTATAGAATGCGGCAATACCAAACCCCTCGCAAACTAATTGAAGAGATCGATTCAATAGAAGAACCACCAGCATATTGTCCTCCAGCCAAGTTGATGATGCGTGTGCAGAAAGTAGCTCAGGGCAATTCAAAAATTGAACCAAAGCACGAGGACGGTCCAAAAGGTGCTGGGAACATCTTTGATCCTAAACCAGGGCAAACTATTAGCACACAGGCAAATTTAAAACTAAAAATCTCACCACAGAGTGTGTTGCATTTGGTTCCACACAACAGCCCCCTTAAAGGTATGTGCAGAACTAAAATATTAAATAACTTTTTAACAGCTTTTAGAAAACCTTTTCAAATGTTTTGAGGAAGATACCCAACTTTTGAATAATTGTAACATACCCTTACAATAATATAGCCTAACGTTTACCGTTAAAAATCATCTAGTTTAACCTTTAAAACGCCTAACCTAACCTTTTAAAAATCATAACTCAACTTTTACGTAGTCTAATATAACCCTAAGAAAAACTGATCTTAACCTTAAGAAAAATTAATACCATTAAAATAGTGGAGTGGCATATTTAATAAGCAAGTTAAAAGATGGACTTGGGAAAATTTTTATTAGCAAATCTAATAGCAATTGTTTTTTTTTTGTAGTGGTAACTCAAGTGACTACATCTCAGCCTGGTATTGGAGGACAGAGTGTTCCTGCAACACTGAATCTATCATCAGTTTTAAAACCCGACAAGTTAATGTTTCAACCTGGCATAGCTCAGCTTGTACAGACATCCACGGGCAAGCACATTTTGTTAACACCGACCACCAATGCTGCCAATATGTCTACTACTATTACAATTCCTGGGTCCACTACAGGTATGAAACTTACAGATTTAAATTTGTGAAGACATTGAGCGTTTGTTGAATTCACACGAATTCCTTTCATTTGAAATAAACTTTTACTATTTATTTTACCTTTCTATATCCAAGCTTAGAAATGTTTCAAAGTTTCTTAGCATTAGTAGAAAGGAGAGTAATTAAGATACAATTACCAACCATTTTGCTTTTAAGTAGCAAAATATGGATGAAAATCTAAGACATTTATTAAATAAAGTAATTAAAAATTAGCCTCCAGTTAACATAGTAAGTTTTTCAAATTTACTTCTTTACTTTAGTTCTTTTTCTTAAACACATTTGAATTGTAGCTTAAAGCATTTTTAGAAATTATTTATGCCATATTACATTAATTTGAACTTAGTTATATTTGCGTAGGTTAGGTTAGCTTAAGTTTGTTTAGCATAATATAGTTAAGTTCTGTTAAATAATGGCAGATCGCAAAGATATTAAAGTTGATTATCTGTAATTTGGATAACTGCATCTAAAAATGAACAATTAAGGGGTGTGTGTGTATGGCATTTACATTACTGCTTACACTGCAAAAATGAACTAATTGTAATAAATTCTATTTTAGTGGTTACAACCGGAGGTCAAAGATTAACTCTGCTGCCAAAGCAAGCCGTTTCTGCGGGACAAGTAACCAGTATGTCCAGGGGGCTTCCGAAAATACAGCTGATGTCTGTGTCCACTCCCATAACAACCGCAACCCCTGCAACAGTAAGTGCTTACTCTTGTAACCTTAGTAAACTTTGGTGTGATTCTTTTTCTCTTAGACTCCAAATGTGGTTGATTTAAGAGGTGAAGAAGAAAAGGAACCCGGTGCCAAGAAGACTGTGGGGAATAAGTTTCTCGACAAATTATATTCTAACCAATCAAACAGCCTGGATGTTCGATGGAAGAAGCAGAAAACGCCATCACCGAAAAGAAATCGACATTCGGTAAGCGCTTTGCATAACATGAAAAAATTGAAAGCTGCATTTGTGTTGTGTCAGTAAATGTAAAGTGTGTGTTTTGTTGTAGCTTCATCAAGATGGTAGAGAAATAGAAATAGCCGACCATTATAAGAACAAATTAGAATTAATTGCGAGAGTCAATGAGCGGCGATGTAGTGCTGTGCCGTTATATGGGAAGGATTTTCAGGATAGCATAAAAATATTTAAAACGGGCGAGAGTCCTGCCTGGGGTGGAGGTCGCATCCACTGTCTAAATGCTCTATTTAATATGAATACCAATAATACAACAGATTGTTTGAGGGATCTTTTATATACACCTGAAAAACGAATTGAACAACTTAAAGATGCATTTGATAGGTACGATAAATAACATTGAAGTATATCTATTTTTTTTAGTTATTGAAGTTCATTGTTATCTGTGTTGCAAGTTTGTCAGCAACTTTGATAATATAAATTTTGTTGTTTATAAATATCCTGCTGTACACAAATTTAAGCAACTAAATTTGTAGTTCAGCTTTTATAAGTATCAAGTAAAAAATATAAGGACAGAACTCCTTATTCTATTTAGTTGGGCCACTACAACTTAACAAAGCGTCATAATAAATTTGCAAGCTTAATATTAGTTGGGAGTTACTTTTATTGTTGATAAAGCAAAAAGTTACCTTTAATAAAAGAGGAGCAAAATTATGCGTAGTAACAAATAAATTTGGCATTTTCAGCTACTCCTACAATTTCGTAAAACAAATAAACGAAGCTGCTCCTCCTTTATTTCAATAGTCCAACATACTTATTTACCAAATAGTGTCCTTAAAAAGAATTGCATTAGTAACAACTTCTAGGGATATTATTTGGAAATAAATAATATAGGTTAGATTTCACTAGCAGCAGCTGGACCTACAACAGCCAGTGACAGCCTGCTTTGTGTATATTTAATATAACATTTTACACCAAGAAAATACAAAGCTATGCGAAGTGAAGCTTCCTATCTTCAGGCAGAAAAGGTGTTTTAATAAACGGAAGAAAAATAAATAGAAAAAGCTGCAACAGGTCTGACTGCTTAGTTGTACTTCTTAAAAAAGACAACTTTTACAATTAAAGAAAGGTACAAAGCTTTGTGAACACCAATTTTTATATTTTTAGTTGTAATTGGTTGCATTAAATTTACACATAATAGTCACAACTGAGGCTCCAGTTGTTTTCAGTAAAATCGAACCTTCAGTTGTTTGTAATTGATACGTTGAGTGTTGAATTTCATTGGCAGCAAATTTACTTCTTGGAAATTATACGAGGTGAAAAGCTGTCCCAGGAATGTAAGAGTTTGTCATAGTATATATGCAAAAATATTATATTATCCCTGAATAAATTTACTAAGCACATTGTAAATGTTAAATTAGTTAACCAACAATAGTGACATTTACAAAATATCGGTGACTTAAACACCAAATATTGTGTTTACAAAGCGAGGCTATTACAGCTGGGCTATTACAGCAATAGGTACACAGTTGTGCCAAACAAAACATCAATACACTGTTTGCTTCCGTATTATAAAACAATTAATATGAAGCGTTATTTGTGGTAATTATTCAAACATGGATAAGGGAATGCAAAAAAAAGTTAATTGTTTCATTTATGCTGATTGTGATAGCAGAATCTATCCAACTAAATGATAGGCTACTTTATTGTATTTTTGTTGTTATATTCTTGTATTTCGATTGCAATGTTTAGTTAATTCAATATTGTTATTATACTAAATGATTTTGTATTGTAGGTTTATATTTTATGTTCCTGCCGTCCATGCACCTGAACCTGAACTGCGTGTATGGCATCCCGATGCTAGTACATATTGGGGCAGAAAACAGGATGTCGATGTTCTAACTAAATACTTTTCAAAACCAGCCACTTGTCTGCACCCACTTGCTTCGGCCATGGTCACACAGTTTCCTGATCCTAGATTAATTCAGTATGATTGTGGTAAGGTTCGCTTTGTGATTGTTTATTTATAACCTTAATTTCTTTGCACATGATGATTTGCATAGTTCAATTGATGTACAGTGATAACCATTGCATTTATGTCTTTCGCTCCTATCTGAATTAATGTTAAACTACTGTTGGTAACTATTTAATTTTTTTCTTGTTATAACCATCTTCTTTTTTTAGGTAAACTGCAAACTTTAGATAGGCTTTTAAGAAAATTAAAGACAGATGGACATAGGGTTCTTATTTTCACCCAAATGACGAAGATGTTGGATGTTCTCGAGGCCTTCCTAAATTTCCACGGTCACATTTATTTACGGCTGGATGGGTCGACTAAAGTTGATCAGAGACAAGTAAGTTGATTCTCTTTCTCTCCGAATTTTTCTTAATTTTGATTCATACATGATGATTTGCATAGTTCAGTTGATGTACAGTGATAATATTGCATTAATGTCTTTCGCTCCTATCTGATTAGCGTATCTACCATTAAAATACTTTTAAGCTTGAGGGGTGTGTATTTTAATTTAATGTTTTTGTAGGTATTAATGGAGAGATTTAATGGTGATACACGTATTTTTGCATTTATCCTTTCGACTCGGTCTGGTGGTATTGGTGTTAATCTGACGGGAGCTGATACTGTGATATTTTATGATTCTGACTGGAACCCTACGATGGATGCTCAGGCACAAGATCGATGTCATAGAATTGGACAAACCAGAGATGTACATATTTATAGGTGGGTATTTTTATTTTTAGACCAAAATCATACAGTCTTTGCAGTTGAATAATTTATCATGACCTTTCTATATCCAAGCTGAAAAATGTTGCATAGTTTTTCAGAATTAATAGAAAGGAGAATATTTTAGAGAAAATTACCAACCAAATATGTTTTATATAACCAATTTGGATGAATTGTTTCAAACAATTTTAAATATGCTTGCCTTTACAAGTAATCTAGAATTTAAAAAATATTACATTTATCATTTTCTTTCAGGCTTGTAAGTGAAAGAACAATAGAAGAAAATATCTTGAAGAAAGCAAACCAAAAACGTTTACTTGGTGATTTAGCCATCGAGGGTGGCAACTTCACAACAGCCTACTTTAAGAGTGTAAGTCTTTTAAATATACCTGATGTTTCTGAATCTTATCCATACTATTTCAAAAATTAAATTGGTGTTATATTTTTCTGGCATTTATTTTCACTAGAAATCCCTAAAATTTGATATTGTATAAGTGCAACAGCTGGTTTACTTTTACATTTTTGGAATCTCCAATTTGTATAGTTAAATTTGAATGAAATCACCAGTAAATCATTATAAACAAAATAATGACCTAAAGTACTTAAAATTTAACGAAAAGGTTTGAGAATAAGTTAATTTTTCTACGTTTCAACCATTCATGTTGTTATAAAGATATTGAATTTTTTACAGCATAAATGCATGTAATGATTAAGTGTCTCATTAATTGTAAACAATTACTCCTACCAGGCTTAAACAAAATAGTGTCTAAAATATTTTACTTTTATTAACGTTCAGTTATGTTTATATTTGTGGAATACTAATTAAATTTGTTACTGCAGAATTTGAATAAAATTGTTAATTGCATCACTAGTTTTAGAGCTTAAAACATTATTTACATTATTTACATTATTTACAATATTTAAAAGGCAAAAATGGTGTTTTGAAAACTATTATTTATTAATTTTTTGCGAACATTTAGTAATTTTACACATTCTTTGCAGTCGACAATTCAAGATCTGTTTAATATCGACCAAAATGAAGAGAGTGCAGCAAACAGGATGTCAGAGGTGGTTCAAAGCAGCAAGGAACGAGAAAGGCACAGTGGCAGTGAGCCTTCCACTTCGGCATCCACCCCAGTACCACCCGGTGATGATAAAGCGGCAATGGGGGCCCTCGAAAATGCCCTGGCAGCTTGCGAAGACGATCAGGATGTTCTGGCTGCTAGAACGGCCAAAGCTGAAGCAGTGGCAGACCTGGCCGAATTTGATGAGAATATTCCTTTGGACGATCAGGAGAAAGAGAAGGAGAAGGAGCCTGAAATGAGCAAAGCCGAACAAGAGGTGGAGAATGTAGTGAAGCAGGTAGGAATTTTGGTTTTGTTGATTTGTTTTCGTAGTGAGTAAAATGCTTATAATGATAGAACAAAAGCACTGTCGATCAGTTGTCAGTTTTCTAACTGTTTAGCTTTTGCAGCAGTGCAATAATACAAGCAATGGCCAGCATGTTTACATTTTTACATTTTGTAAACTATCTAGAACCTTGCAACATTTTGACATATAAGTGTAAAAAACGGCTTTTCTTTTGCTACATGGATGTTTTCTTATGTGGAAACACAATTCCCCAAATATGAAGCAAAAGTGAAACCTTAAAAGTTAGTTAATATAACGGTGTTTTGGGGGAAACCGGATTCCCCAGTGTCTATGTTTTTCAGTTTAATTTAATAATAAAGCCTTAATAACCTATTGGAAAGAATTACTGAGCCCCTAATATAGAATTTCTGGAAAATGTTGAAAAGTTGAAGTAACAAGTATATTAAAATACTAATGAAAATGTTTAATAAATCATTGAGATTGATTAAATCTGCCAATATATTCGGGAATCGAAAGTTTGTATTTAAAATTTCTTGGACTAATAAAAAGTTTGTATTATCTAGAAATTAAAGACCATAAGTTATTGCAAATATGTTGCAATACTCAAGTGCTTTACATCCCCCTTATAGTTGTTTTGGTACATTTTACTAACTTTTAGCTGGTATACGTAAATGTTTAGAAAGCTGTTTCCTTTTTTGTAATTTGGTATTTATGCCCATTCTTAAATGTTTTTCGAATTAGCCAGTTCATAGGTTTGTTAGAATAATTAATAAGAATAACAGGACATAATAATACGAGCCCTAACCACTATATGTTCAGACACTTGCTTATTTAAAATGAATGCTTCAATAATTTTACGAAACTTGTTTTTATTTAATCTTGGTCAAATATTTCTTAAAGGTACATTTGTATAATGTGGATTTTACACATTTATTGTAATTATTTATGAAAGTGAGAATCTCTAGAAAAATAAATAGTATAGAATGCAAAATTAAACCGACAACTAAATGTTCGGACGCAAAGCAGTCTACCGTGATTCAAACAAATGCCTGTCACTTGTTTTCAATATTCTGTCTCTGTTAGTGCCAAGTGCACAGTTCATGATTGAATTTGTGAGATTTTGGAATCCCGAAGTACACGATTGCAGACATAATAAAAAAATATGGAAATACAGGAAACATTGACGGTGGAGGCAAATTTTCTGGGAGTCCAAGGTTAATAACGCCTCGAATGCAGACAACTTATTAAAATTTGTAAAAGTGGACGAGGAAGCACTTTACGCGAAATTATAGCTTGTTGAAATCAAGAAACGAATGTAAATGTTGGCATACAATGTTGCAGAAAATGGATTCATAAATCTGGTTTGAAACTATACAGTAGGTACCATTTTAAGGATGTGAAGATTACTTTAATAAATAAAAACTCTAGGCTAAAGAGAAACCTCTACTAACAGAAGTCCAGAAAAAGAAGCGCTTAGCTTGGGCGAAACAGAAGGAACGTTGAATAGTCGAGGATTGGAGCAAAGTTATTTTTAGCGACGAATCTAAATTTGACATTTGTGTTGGAGACTTTCGTAAGAGGGTAATTCGTACAAAAAAAGAAACATTCCATAAAGACTGTCTAAAAAGGATTGTAAAATTCCCACAAGGAATCACGATTTGGGGTTGCATGTCAGGTAAAGGCGTGGAAAGTATGGAGTTCATAACTGGTATTGTCAATTCGGTAAAATACCAGGAGATTTTAGAGAGAAGTTTATTACCAAGTGTTGAAATGTTGCATCCTGATCAGGATTTCACATTCCAACAGGATGGTGCGTCTTGCCACTTGGCAAAAACTACAAAACTGTGGTTTAAGAACCACAATATAAGGGTTTTAGATTGGCCTTCTAGTAGCCCCGACTTCAACATAATTGAAACGTTATAGCATAAGATGAAAAGGTATTTAAGAAACCGTCCCCAGCGGACTTTACCTGATTTGAGTGCCAAACTTCCAGAAATTTGGAACTCCTTTACTCCAGCGGACTGTGAATCATTAATTCTAAGTATGCCTAATAGGATTAAAACAGTTATTAAGGCTAAAGGCGATGTTATCCCATACTAGTTTTGCAAAGATATTAAGTGTCCGAATATTTAGTGGTCAATGAACATTGGATTTTTTTTATTATTTATTTTTGTTAATTCAATTAAAAATTAAGCAATATGTAAAATATTTGTTATAAATATAAATCTTTAAAAATTATGTAGTTGAATTAAACTAGAAACAAGTATTGCAAATTTACAGGGAAATTTGCGTATAATAAGTCAGTGTCCAAACATATAGTGGTTAGGGCTCGTAGTAACAATGCAGTTATATTCAACATATACTGGGGCAGTTCTTAGATAATCCTAAATGTGAAAGTTTGTTTATTTTTGCTTACATATTATTATTTATTGTTGCTAAAATTTCTATAGAAACCACCTTCCTTTTTATTTTATGGAGTCCCATTTGAAAAGCTGCCTAATCCCAAAGTTTTTTTTATGTTCTTAAGAAAACATTTTTGTTTATTTTTTGAGTTGATCATACTTGATTGACCATATTTAAAAAAAAAATTGTTAAAGGTTTCGTTTCATTATAAAGCACGAAAGGTATTTTGGCATCACCCCGAATAATACCTCGTTCCATTAATATTACAATCTTTAACTGCATATACAGACATATTTGATTTAAGTATTACAACTTGTTGATTAAGTTGGTATGGGTAAAGTAGCTTATGATATTTTGGTTTTTTCGGTTCGTTTGCTAGGGCTTCTTTTAGCGTAGGCTGTATGTTGTCTTTGATTTGCGGATTTCGTACAATTGACTATAAGATGTTGAGTAGTTACTCTTATGTTGCAAGTATCACATATGTTTTTGTAATGCCTTTTTTTTTTGTTCGATCTTACTGTTTTTTTTATTTATTTGAAAAAATAAATTTCCATCTAAAATACACTTTAATTTGAGACAACTTTTTATTTATGAAAAGTTAAATGTATCTTAGTACCGGCCTTTCAATGTTCCGATAAATAGCTGACAGATGCCAGGCGGTATAAACTAGCCCCTAGGATAAATTTATCCGACAGCGTTGTTGCATTTTTCCATATAACTTATCCTGTTTGTTAACTATCGGCCAAATTCTTACTGGTTTACTACCACTTGGCCTAAAGAATGTGTGGCCAGTTCCGAACAATGGTGTGTGGAAACGATAGCAGTATTTTAAAAGCAGTGAATTAAACAAAGATACCTACAGTTTGTTTATTAAAGGCTGTGAAGGGTGTCGCTCAACATCACTTGCCTACCGTAGTAAGATATATCTGGGTATTAAATTTGCAATTGCATGTGTAACCCTTACAATTATTTTCTTTAGTATGAAATAATATTTTTCTCTGTACGCTAGGAAATAATTTAAAATAATAATAATAATAGAATTTGTTACCATCTAAAGGTCAGTACACACATACTTTTTAATGGGGACAAATTAAATGCATAGTATATTAATGGTACTTTCAATTTTCAGGATAATATGAAATGTTCAGTAAAAAAAGCGACAAGTGTCCAGTTAAATAATAAATATTTAGTAAAATAATTAATATGCAGTAAAATAATAAATATTCAGTCAAATAATGTTTGTTTATTAAAATAAAAATATGATCAATAAAAACAAACGTTTCTTAAACATAAAACAAAGGCAAAAAACAACAAAATTGTTTCTGATTACCTATTTTCAAAAAAAAAACGAAAATCTGTTATTCCTATTATTTACGCTAATAATGGGTCACCATCATTCATCATTGAGCCGTGCAATTCTTAGAATTATGGCTAACGCCTAAGGCGTTTCCAATCCATATTTTGTGGTGGATCAATCCTCTTGTTCTTGGGTTCTTTCACAGTTTGTTGTTGGTCCTGGCGGTCTCTTGTTATCTTCTTCCAATCTTTCCTATCCCTGCATTTTGACCTCCAATCTTCTATTCCCAATGCCTTTATGTCCTCTTCTAGGGCATCCCTCCATCTATTCCTTGGTCTTGTTTCCTGGGTCCAAAGGGTTTCCACATCGTAACCTTCATTTGGTGTTCTTCTCATGATGTGTCCAGCCCATTGCAGTCGCTGTGTTTTTATATATCTGACAATATTTTCTCCTCCAAGTTCTTCTTCTATGTCTTGATTCTTTTTCAGTCTTGTTATGTTGGGTCCCAGTATTGTCCTCATTATTTTTCGTTCTATGATTTTTAGGTCTTCTTCTTGTTTGTTTATTGCTATTGTTTCCATCGCATAGGTTATGATGGGTCCTATAATAATGGGTACATAATAATATTTAGTGATTAGCGAAACCAAAACAAAATTCAGTAATTATTGAATTAGCAAAGCTTCTTTTGGCTTTTGCTGGTCACGACCCCTGCGTCGTTTTTGTCCGCTTGGATGATTTTAGCTTCTGGATGTGCATTTACTACTTTCAGTCTTATTGCTAGCCCAACGATATGTTTGCAAATCATTTTTTTAAAGAATGCTGGACAATCACGGTCAGTATCAAGCCATTTATTTGTATCTTTGGGAAAAATTGTTCTCCAAACTTTAAACATTACAGATTTGAACTCATCAAATGTATTGAAATGTAGGTCATCCGTTTTTGTCACATCAAACTCTTGGTTTTATTGTCAGTCGTATTTTCCAGGATTATATTTTTCTGCTGTTTGACCCAATTATATGCCTCAGTCCATAAATGAAGATTGTTATCAGGTTTACCATTAACGTTCTTGATTTTTGATGTATAATTAGTGGACCATAATTTTATATAATCCATGAGTAAAATGGAAAATCTCCACAGTGGAAGCCTCTCCCTTAATGTAGCCACCGTGTTTGAAAATACTCTGCAAAGCTTGTTTGGTTTTTCCATTTTTCAAGAAACATTTCGGATGCCTTATTAAATGTAGCTTCATTTTTAGGCAATTGAAGTTGGTCAGTATCATTCATACTTCTGGCACATTCTTTTTGGGTTTGATTAGAGATTCAACCTTGGTCTGTACAGCCCTTTTCATGTGCGCTGAACACATTATGATTAAGCATGAACCTCCAAATACAAATTTAAAAGCATTATTTATGCTGTGAGATGCATCTGAAACCAGGGTTGTTGGACAAATTTCTATACCTAGAACTTTTCTGGATCTGGATTTCAATGAATTAAATAAAAATATGAAATCTTCTGTTGGTTCTTTACTACATGCAGCTAAACCAAAAATATGAAACTGTCTGGTGCGATCAGTTGTGCCGATTAACATTACTAGAAATCCTTGCCAAATTAGTTTGTATGTAGCATCAGTATGGATATGATCTACATTAATTGCCAACTTAAGCAAGGTTTTTGTTGAGACAAAGAATCGAAAATATAGAGACTCCTCGTGTACAACTTCATGGAAAAGTATGAATGCTTTGTCCTCATTATTTGGTATTTGTGGTATTTGTCAATGAAGAATTTTTCCATCTCACCAAGGTTTAATGTATCCCATCCAAATTTAGATCTTCTCAAAGATGCCAAATGATTTTTAATATCACTCTTTTTTGGTAACGGTAGTTCTTTTTGATTTAAACATTCGACAATTTTTTTTGTGGTGTAATTCTAGAATCATCCGTAAACAAATTATTTATTTCTGTTTTGGCCACTTCAGTCATTGCCATTTTTGCTTTTATTTCTGTAGCGTTACAAGTATGAGACAGCCGAGAATGATAGCACCGAACATTTTCACTATCTGATAGAAAATGCAAGGCTACAGTTACTTTGCATTGTTCACTGCGAGCCTTCACTTTTTTGCACCGATAAATGTATTTTTCACTTCGCATGCTGTATATTTTTATAATGAAAGCCTCATGTACCTTCATTTCTCACAGCTTCTAATGCAGTAGACTTATTAGAAAAGGTTTGCTCCATTTTCCAATCTTTCGCTGTTTTTGGACGTTTAGGTCCTTGTGTGGGCCCCTCAGCTTCTGATGATTCGGAATCGCTTTCATAAATTGGAATTAGGGACCCACCTGCTCCAGCCATTTCCCAGTTTGTTTGAGTAGCTAAAATAATGTGTATATGTTGTATTTTAACATTTTCTCATAATTATCCTATATTTATTGCATTGCTTAACCTTTTCAAATAAATTGTAGTACCTATTGCACAAAACAAATAATCTAACATCAAAGTTTTACTGAACGTTTATTTTATATTATTTACTGAGCGAATCCGAATAAAATACAGTGCATCTGCTAATTTTTTAACTGCTCAGTTAACAGTCGCACTGAGAAGGGGGGGGTCAGCCACTGACCCCAAGTTTCTTAGTTTGCTCGTTCTCGTGTAATTTTGATTTTTTTATCTAAAAATATATGACTTTTATCCCTGACACTCTCTGAATCTGGTAATATATAATTGATTAAGATTAAATTCTAAACATCGGCGTAAAAAAATAAAATCCTCGGAGAGGCGCTCCAAGTTAATATTGTACGCCAGCGCTGCAGTCAGATGGTATTCCGTTTTGTGTGATTTAGGCGGAAAATACTGTAGTTTTGTAACTTATGTGAAAACTGTAGAAGGCCTGGGTGTCAAGCAGTACCTACTAACCAATACAATTCGGAAATAGACTCCGATTGTGACTAGTGCTTACTGAGTCTTGTTCTTGTGTTTTCGCACAGAAAAAATACGTATATTTTACTGCTATGGTGCATATTAGATATTTCACCATGAGTAGAAAATACTTGAAAGATAAGAAGCTAGAAGAAGCTCTTTATAATGATGACTTATACATGGACGATGTAAATACTAATTTAGGAAGTTCTGATTCGGAAGGTGAAGATCCTACTGAGGGGCAAGAAGTGTTTTTTTCTACGGCAGATGTAAATTTCGTGTGTTTATTCCTACTAAACCTGGAAAATATGGGATTGAGGCAAATATTCTGTGTGACTCAGAAAATTATTACTGTTTTGCGGCAGAGCCATATGTTGGGAAGGTTGAAGATCAACCTAAAAGTTATAACAGTGGCCCAGAAATAGTAAAATGGTTAGTAACAGCAGCAAAACTAAAGAATACGGGAAGAAACATCACAATGGATAGGAAATTTACCTGTCTTTCTATTGTTGATGACTGCTCGAGAATAATATCACCCTTGTTGGAACAATACTCAACACACGCAGAGACGTTCCACTAGAACTAAGACTGCAGACTTTGAAAAAATCTATACCAGCAACTATTCGTTTTGCATTCAGAGATAAACAAACTTTAGTTAGTTATGTACCTAAACAAAACAAAGTTGGTACTGTTTTATCTTCACAACACAGAGACATGAATGTACTAGAAGATAAACCAGAAATTATAATGTATTATAATTCAACAAAAGCAGGGGTGGATACTCTAGATAAATGTGTTCGAGCATATAGTTGTCCTCGTGGAATTAGAAGATCGCCCATGGCGCGCTTCTTTAATTTGATAGACATAACGGCTTATAACGCGTATGTAATTTTCACAAAAGCAAATACAAGTTGGGCAGATGAACATCCTAAAACAAGGTCCTGCAGAAAGCAATATGGAAAGTCGTTCTAATTATTCCGGCTTACCAAATGTTTATGTTACGGCTCTCAAGATTTTTGGTTACGAATGCCATCGAAGTGGGGCCATTTCAAGAGGTAACGTTATCAGAGAACCACGAGGAATTGCAACTCGTAGAACTGTTGAAGATCTACCTAGGAAAGGTAGATGTTTCGTTAGTCCGCGATCAGCTGACAGAAAATATTTATATGAAAGCATGCACTCATTGCCAAAAGTATATTTGCCCAAAGCATACATGCATCAAATGTAATCAATCTGTGTAAAAATAAATATTAGAAGATAAAATACACTTTACTAAACTCATTTCAACCTGTATATATACTATCGCCTTACATTTTCATAGAATAGGTTAAGAAAGCACTACAACTGAGACTTAAAAGACTGGGGTCAGTCGCTGACCCCCCCGTTCTCGGTTCTCTAGGTACACGTATAGGGTCTCAGTGCGACTGTTAATACTGTTCAAATTTTGCAAAAATACTGTGCATGAGTTAATAGCAATTTTCTCTATTTCTCTGTGTAATATAATATTTTACTAAAAATTTCTATTTGTTTACTATATAAAATTTCGAGAAATACTGCTCACGTATAACTTTTTACTAAACAAAATGGAATGATTTACGGAGTGCTTATTACAACTCCTTTTAAACGTGCATGTTGTGTTTCAGTTAACACCCGTTGAAAGATATGCCATGAGATTTATAGAAGAAACCGAAGCCGCTTGGTCTGCAGAACAGCTGGCAGCAGCCGAGAGGGAGATTGACGAAAAGAAGCGGGAATGGGAACAGAATCGTCTGGTAGCTTTGCGCGAGGAGGAGGAACGACGGGCTCGAGAACTGGAGGAAGAAAGTGACATGCTCACGTACAGCAGGGAGGACGCTACGAATCAGGTCAGCACTAAAAATAAAAAATTAGGTAATCAGGGGACATCTGGTGTTAGGAAAGCCGTTCGAAGGACACTACATAAAGTCAAAATTAAGAAAGGTGCAAAAACTAAAACCATTAAAAATAAATTAATTGAAAACATTAAAAGGGAGGTGCTTTTGGATTCCTCTGATCCTGATGTAAAAACTAGATCTCGTGGTAAAAAACAGTTGATTAAAGTAACAGACAATATTAATATTAGTGATTCTAAAATTGAAAATGTAAGTATGAGTGATTTTGAGGAAACTTCAAGGACACCTACGGAAAATTCTGATAGCACTTATAACCCTAAATTGAATGGAGGGACCGATTCTGACTTTAAAAGTGATTTTGAGGATCAGGTTGCAGAAAGTGAGAGCTCTATTAGTAGTTTTGATGCAGCAACGCCAGTGTTGCCCAATCATGTTGATCATAATTCACCAAGAACCCGATCAAGAGGTACCGTAGCAATTAACTTGTGGACACTTGATGTTAGTCCTATACTTCCCGGTGTTAAACCAGTTAAAAACTCTCCCAGTTACCAAAACAGCAGGAAGGATAGGAAAAGTAAAGAGAAAGATGATGATGCTGATAGCACTTCTGTGGATTCAAATGACAAAAAGAAAATTAAAAGTGTTAAAAGATCGAGGAGCGATCCAAGCGATAAGGAACGATCTGATAAAGGTGATAACAAATCTGGAAATAACAAGAATTTTGGGAAGGTTAGAAATGCAAGCGTACCACCAGCTGATAAAAAAATTGATGGAGCAAAGGTTGGCCCACCTAAGTCTAAAATATCTGAGAAAAATGTAAAGGCCTCTGAAAGGGACGATTTTTCAAAATTTGGTAGCAACGAAACTCCAAAAACAAGCTTGAAGCAACAGAATAAGAAAGTGTTGAGATCTCAAGGGATCAAAGATAAGGAGGTTTTGGAATTGGAAGAAGGAAAAGTTGATGTAAAACCTGTTGAAGATATAAAACCTTCGGAAAATACAGAACCTGTGGAAAATCTAACTAAAAATGATGAAATGTCCAAATTAGCAGAGGGCGATAGTGTTAGATCAGAAAACCAAGAAAAATCAGAGGCAAAATCTAAAGAGGAAAGGCCAGAGTTAGACCTTGGACAGGTATCCGAAAATGGGGGTAAAAGTGCAGAAAAAAACGGAAAAATTTGTAAAGTTATAGTCACTGATATTCTGTCAAGTGGTACTTTGACTAAAGAGCTTTCAAAGTATACCATTGCAAATAACTCTGGGAGCACCACTGAAGTAAATTCGGATAAATCACCTCTACCACAGAATTGTGCAACAAAAGCTGATGAGATACAAAGTCGGGCTGAAGAAGTTTCTTCTGAAGGGCCTCTCAAAGAGACTGAGAATTCTGAGCTGCCTAAACCTCGAGCGAAAAATTTTCTCAAAAATATTTCCAGACCAAGTCTAAACAAAATAAAGTCCAACAAAATAAAGTCCAGCAAAATAAAGCCCAACAAACCAAGGTCCAACAAATTTGGTATGGTTAAAAAACCATTTGTTAAAAGACGACGCCCCGTTAATAAAAATTCTATGAACTCTTCACTAGATAAGTGGCTTATAAAATCGCCCAGTACGAATTCCAATAATAAAAGCAGTGACGATTTGGTAGTCAATAATGAGGTAACAGAAAATATAGCGGTTAAGGCGGAAATAACTAAAGTAGACGATGACAGCGACATTGTGCAAGCTTTAAAAGAGGATTCGCTGAAACGGACTTGTAACGAAAGCGAACCTCTGGACGAGAACGGCATTAAAACAAGTAAAATAATTAAAACGGCATAGTGCTGCTTTTGAAGGGGACCCTTTAAAAAATATTAAAATGTGATCTTTTTGGGACGGTTATGCTGCCGCACCATGTAAATATTATTAATTTATAGTTCGAATTTTTTTACGGAGATGTCTAGTGTGTTCTGTATTAGTTTATTAATAATTTATAAATTGTAACGAATTCTCACTCTTTAAACCACCTATAACATCCATTTATTTATTTACAACTAGTTATATTGTAATATCGAACAACATTTTTCTGCAGACTTTCTGTTGTAGCAGGTACACTACTGCAATTTTCGAAATGGTAGGAGGTAGAAGGACTGTTAAATGTGGCAACAGTTGCTCACATAGGAGTATATATAAAACCTGTTTGTTTTCTGCAAAATATGCGTAGCTTACAAAGTAAGCGTAATAAATGGCATTTGTGCAATTTCTCTCAAACAACAATTTGCTTAGGAGTAGAAAACAAAGAAAAAGATAACATTATTTGTAGTATTTCTAAAATATATTTTTGGTATTGTGATATGATTTCTATGAAAGATATAGCACACACTCCATGATTCTTAATGGAATGCTTAGCTTATGTTTTCCCCAGTAAAAAGCTTATTTTTTTCTATTTTCTATTGTACAAGGGTTAATATTCTCTTATCTTTATAAACTATAGAGATATTTAAGAAAAACAATTATAATACCAATAATGTCTACTTCTCTAGCAATGAAAAAGTAAATTTATTATTCCCCTATTACAAATGGAAACATTTACATTAATCATAAAAGGCTATGAGACTTGATTGAACTATATTTTTTGATAGCACCATAAATGCAGTGTTTTACTCCTACCATTTAGGCTATGTATATTTTGGAGTAAATAAACATTATTCACACTCCAAAGCAGTCAATTTTTGAACCATCTCACCAACCTTGTGTATCTTGCCATTACGAAGAGAATCCTTGTAGTGTACCCTTTATAATAGACAGTTTGTGTATAGTTTTTCATAAATTGTTGTGCATGTAACCATATTTTAAACTTTTGTCTCACCCAAACTTGCCGCATCGTGCTCTGTATTACTCTTAGTTAATACTTGTATTTTTTAAACATGAATACGGAGAATGTTGCAGCCACTACATAGATTTAATCGCTTGATTAAACTTGAAACAGAAAGATTTTGTTTTGAACCACCTAGAATATTATTTAATTGCATATAATTTTTTAAGTTGTTTCTCCTGTATCATATTCGTATTAATGTTACAATCTTTTGTAAATATAGGTTAATAAAGAAGTTCTCTTGCACGGTTGTGTTTTTTTGCGGGGTGGGCGTAGGTTTTGGTGCCTTCTGGCTCGGGCGTGACAGCGGGCACCAAAACACTGCCCCGCTGGACACGAGCAAGAGGGCTTCTTTATACCTACGCCGCCACCCCCCAATAATTTGCCTTTTCAGATGTTAGATACACACTAGTTACACAATGAAATTATTCCAAATTTGCTATTGGTTTTATTTTGACTTATTTCAAATTAATTATTGTAACGCAACATTAATGAAATGATGAAGGTATCTTAGTTATATCTGATAATTGTCCATTACTTAAATTGACTATTAGCTACGTGGTGCAGTTTTAATTTCTTTATAAACTGACGTGTCTAATGCATCTTAACTTAACCTAACCTCACTTATTGTAAGTTCCACTAGAGCTGTGTAAAGTACATGATACCTTCAAACTCATTTAGCTTGATGTAAAACATGTGGTTTCCAAATTTGTTGTAGTAAATATAAAAGTCAATCTATCTTAGCCAAAACTAACTTTAATTAAATTTAACCTAATTTTATTAGCGACAATTTTACAATTTAGTTATTCTAACAGTTTTGTGCAACGACAGTTATAAGATAGATATTGCATAATGACTGGAATTTTGTCAAGAGGGGGTCTTGTATGTGAAAGTGTTGAATTATCTACATTAATACAACAAACTCGATAGTTTCCCTAAAGAAAATTTATACATATAAATTACAGTTTTTGCTGACTTAATGATTTCATTGTATAACTTCATGTAAAGTAAAATAACAGTACCAGATCAAAGAAGTATCCAAAAAAGGGGGTGGCCTTTGTTTTTTATATTTCATTTGATTTTTAATAAAACATTTACAGATATGGATGTCGGATAATACCATGGAACAGATGCCGGTAAGTATATTTCTATTATTTACATACATAAAGTACATTCAGAAATATCAGTGCTGGAAACAATACGAATTAAAAAATTAGAAGTAGTATCTTATGGATTGAGTGTTTATGATGGTAAAGGAATGCAGAGATACAAGCAGTTTTGAATTTTAATGGACATTTCTTTTGTGTCATTCGTTATGCTATTTCCAAAAACATTTAAAAGTATTCCAAAAATCTAAAAGTATCTACATGCCAAATATACAAGAAGTATATTGTTTTTCTGATGTTCAAAATAGATTTTATTTTAAATAATTACAGTTGTGGTATAATTAGCTAGTGTTATTATAAACATGCCATATAGATTGTTAAACAAATCGGAGTGGTATTTTACATGGCCAGAAGTTTGATAAGTCAAACTAGCTGAATACTTAATTCAGATTATTTTTACCAAGGAAATACTGCTTTATCGGGTGGGAGGGGGTGCTTAAAGAATTCATTTCATAAAACCCAAATATTGCAAGATCTTTCTAAAATGATACTCTCAAATTGAACTTTTCCCAGTCTTCACTATTTTCAGCATAAAATATGTTTTATTTCACAATTCATTTCTAAAAACCAAATATCATTATTTGAAATGGTCAGAAATAATGCAAGACTTTTCAATTTATTTCGTGCAGATGTGGTGTCCTCCAACTCCTCCACAACAAGATACTGATGTCTACATCGACCACACTCTCACATTCCTCTACGACATAAGCGTCATGACAGAATCGCAGTTGCCCCCAGTGTACATAAAGAAAGAAGGAAAAAGAATGCGGCATGATTCAGGCTTAAGTGATTCACGTAGAGCCTTAAAAATTCCACGAAAAGACGATTCAGTTTATGCACCCCGATCGTTGTTCGAGCGCCCATCACCTGCTTTAGTGAAAATGCGGCGCGATATGAAGCTGCAAAAGTACAGAGGTATAATTAGGCCGCCAGTACCCATGCCGGGCATTAAGTTGGCCATTTCCAAGCCTACCACAGATCCACCGTGTTGGCACAACTGGACAGTTCATGAAGACATGGCTTTGCTTAAGGTTATCCAAACTTTCCAAGGCTTGCCTTTGAACTTGATGATTATTTCCCCGGGACATACTCCTAATTGGGATTTTGTTGCGGATTATGTCAATACTGTGTCTATTACATACAGGTCGCCGAAGCAGTGTCGCCATAGGTATGTGATATTAAAATAATATATCTATACATAAACAAAATCCATTTACTGCAGTTGTGTGCAGGTACATGTTCTTAACATCCTCTATTCATTAGGGCATAGGAATTTATTTGTGACTAGCTCTCTCAGACTGTACTCGCGTGCAATATGCAGCTAAGAATACAGAGACTTGCATTGTAAGAGACATAAACTCTCCTACTGATGCAACAGTTTTACAATGTTGCCTGATAATAGCATAACATTTAACTTTGTATTGAGGATTTTCAAATCAATATTTAAACTTCTTATACACGTGGATTATTAATATCAGAAATGTAATAGAACTTGCTATATAGAAAAGATTTTAATGACTTTTTTCCAATATTATCCTGTTTAACGTAATCAAGTGTATCAAACTTTTACAACAGTATGGATTGCAGGAAACTATTTCATCATTAGATTACTGGCAGGCAGTGAAGTTTCAACAAGGAGGGGTGCATTTTAATTTTAAAAGCAAAAATATATGCTAAAAGAAAACACTCACCTGAAATTAATGTGAAGTTCTTAAAAACACATTAAAAGTTTATAAAATCCATTCTTGTAAATTGCTTTCAAACAATAATATAAGATAGTCATCGAATCAGTAATTACTTAACAAAAAAAACCCAGATATTTAATTTTTAAAATGAAATGCTGCTCGTCGATTTTTCATCAAAATAAATTTGTACGCAACTTTTTTTTCAAAGTTTCAATCAATTTCATTAACTAAACTCCTGCTGATAGACATTGTAGCCAAAGCATTAAAGCATCGTTAAGCATGGTGTTTCATAAAAAGCTTTTAATACGCTTTAATGTGGAAGAGCAACATTCAACTTCGGCGGTTGTCATAGGTGTTGTTGCAATAATATTTAGAAGTCTCAGTGTTTCCATAAACGTTTCTTCAAGATTATTTTTTGCGCCAGATATTTCTTTAAAGTCGGATCTTGTCTATATAACTTCTGACTCGCTCTATAACCACTTCTTAGAGAGCATGGGATGAAAAGAAACGACTCTGTCTAAAACATAAGTATAAGTTTATAAGTCTCTGCAGAAAAACGATAGGTGTAACACCTGTTCTGTGCTTTTCTCTCCATTTTTTGTGTTAAATGTCGGCGTGGGCCTGCCTAACGTTTTAATTTGAAGTTTTTCTTCAATCAAAAGGTTTGAAAAGCCAATCTTTAAAAGGTTATTAACACTATTCATTGTTTACTAGTCACAAAACTGCATTTTGCAATTGAATGAGCGCGGTTGAATCTGTTTGGCCCACTAAATGAACGCTATAATGAATAATCATCATACACGTACGGTCAGGCGATATTTGCCAAATACAGAGAATCGTGGCGCCTGAACAGATGCCACCTTCACGCCTAAAAATTTAATTGCGCAAGGCGATCGCGAACTTTGCGGCTAAGATCGCGGAATGAATGCCAGTTTAAACGTTAGCTATAGGAAACAAACTTTTGCAGAGTCACTTCATTTTAATTATTATTTAAATACACAAAAGAAAAGATTAATTTTAATATTTTAATCAGGGAAGGGGCGCACCCGTGCCCACGTATTCAAAAACCGCCACTGCATTAGATGAAAAGTACTCTAAATCCTTGAACCATTATTTTGTAAAATACTCTTGGCATTTTTAACTTTTCCATTTTTGAGCAGACTCGGACAGTACCCACTGCTTGTCTTTTAAGCTCTCGGGAACACTCATTTTTGCCAATTGATAAACGTTGAGTAGTGAGAACTGAAGAAAAAATACAAAAAATACTTTTCTGCATGTGAGGTTCCAAGCTCTGTATAATTATCCAGAATTCTTGGAATGCACTAAGTAGTACACTCTAAGATAACAATCTTTGTTTGTCATCGCATTTAATATATTACTTAAACAATTTCAAACTTTTTGAGTCTGCTTAAAAGTGAACTCCATAAAAGGTAAGAAATATGTATTTAAAAGCAAAATAAACACTAATAAGTATGTAGGAAATGATAAGCATAAAACACAAGAAGCATTTATAATTTTGCTTGGTTGCTTGAGATTTCAGGAGACATGCTTATTCCAATTTTCATTGTTATAAGAGAAACAAGTAAACATTTACTTAAAAATCAACATTTGTCATACATTTTTACTGTACTGATATTTTGAGTTTAACTTAAGAGTTCTCTTAAAGTGGATTACCAAATATCATCTGGAATTTTAATAAGCTAAGGAAAGCTAAGCGACTGATAAAGGTGTTAATGCCCAGCATTGGGATATAAAAGCTGTTAACAAACTAAAAATATTGTACATATTACCAATTAAGTTCTTTTAGATTTTTCCTTGCTGCCTTTTGTGTAAAATTATTAATATTAGCATGACATTGTGTATTTGTATTTTTTAGTTGACACAGCTTAAAAATTCACTATTTGCGTTTTTTAATTAATATATTTTAGAGCAAATAATGGAAAGCATTTATTGATGGCAGGTCAGAAGTTATAAATTTTTTGTAAAGTAAACTGGAGAATCATATTTGCTAGTAAAATAGAAAAGAAATTGAAATGTATCAGAAAATCTGAAAATTCGCAATATGTATAGATTATTCAACTGATATTTTGAATTCATCATACAACATTTATTTTGAGTTTGAATCTACTAATTTCAGAATAGATTATTTTTTAGATAAATATAGTAATGTGATATTATTAATGGCCCAATAATTGGAGACTGGCAAAAATGATACTGAATATGAGATTATAAAGTGGATTCATTGAACATTCTAACTTGAAACCTAAGTGTAATTAGTTTATGTATTCAAATCTTAAAATCCACATAGTTCAAAAGTTAATAATTCCATTTTGTTATTATCCAGCATTTTAGGCTAAGTATGTTTACGCACCAACACGGCAACCCGCAGAACCGAACCTTGTTGTGCGTAGCACAAACTAGCTTAGCCTTGCGTTACACCAAAGCGATGGGCTTACAAGCCCTGTAAAAGCTCTATAATAATAATAATCATAAATATCAGTTAGTGCCTTAATAACGAATAACGAAAAGTAAAAAGGCTTGCCTTGTAGTGGATACAACAAAAAATTTTTTATGGCATTCGACACTCAGTCAATATTGTAAACAATATCAGCATACTATGACCTGCTATAGTACTACCGGTTCCATAAGATACAAAAACAAATTGAAGGGCTGTTAAGACTCAACAAATAGTGGAAAGATCATGCATTTTATTGCCTGCACCAAACACAGCTAGCTGCAGGGTGATATATACATCGTGTAATATGGGAGAGCATGGTTAAAATATGTGTAAGCTTATGAAAGAAATGTTGCTAGTTGTTGCGTATTGTGAATTGTGAGACGTTAATGTACCCTACCCTCTTGCAGTTTATACCATCCATTTTTATACATTATTTCATAACCTCACTCATAGTGAAATTGATCTTCATATCATATCATTCCATTAATTTTTTAGTAATGACATATTGATTCATATTAAAATTGATTTTCATATTTTATAATACAATTATTATTTTTTTAGGTATGAAACTGTAATTATCCCTCGTGAGGAAGGTAAACAAATATTCGATACATCTGCCCGAAAGAAGAAAACCAAGAGTACTGTGTATAAATTTCCAACCCAAACTAAAACGAATCGTCCTATGCGTACCTCGCAGTTGTATACCCAGGACAACAATTGCACTTTTTCTCAGTTGATGATCCAACGATACGATGCGCTTAAAGGTGTTGCAGCTAAACGTACTACCACTACTACCAAATCAGTATTAAATAATCCATCTCTAAAGAATCCCAAACACACTGCTGTATTAAACGATTGCGGTATTGATTTAGACCACCCTGTGCTGCCCGTTGAAGTGGCAGCAAGGAGAGCAGAGCGTATTGCTCGTGAAAAGAAGTCCATGACGCCCGAACAGCAATTAGCGGTTGCTCAAAGGTATGATTTGTGGTCATATTTGTTTGAAAAAATAAAAATGAAAATATTTGTAGGTTGCAGTTAATAAAAGCAGGTCAAATGTCAGGTGGCCAAGTGACGACCAACATTCAAACAACCATTGGGCAGATTATAACGCCTACTACAACTGTCCCTTCAGTTGCTTCACCAGTTTCTCAATCTCAGGTCATTACACAAACCAGTGCTGTTGTGACTCCAGTTACTACGACTGTCGTTACAACTCCAAGTACGCCACCCAGTAAGTGTTTTGTTTTTGGTTTTCTTTGTTGAGTAGTAGTTTATATACTGTATTTTTAGGTCAACTGCGAACCCAACGCATCGTAGCCGCCCCAATTCAAACTCCAACTGTTGTGTCAGTGTCTGGGTTGAGTCCTGCGCAGTTGCAGGCAGCCACGCAAAGGCTGATTGTATCAGGTACTCCTGGACAAGCTAAAACAGTTGTTGGCGGCACAGCTACGGTGGCTGGGAAACCTATTAGTCCAGCACAGCTTCAGATGATACGGCAGGCCACTCTTAAACAGCAGCAGTTACGATTACAAGCCAGCGGACTTACTGCCCAGACTATGAAGACCACCACGGTTACTATAGCGGGGCAAACGGCTGTTCAAGTGCAGTTTACTCAAGCACAGCCAAGAACGCAGGCATGTTTGTAAAAGATTTTATTACTAGCAGAGTTAGATTGGTTAAAAGAGAAAGTACATATAAGTTGTAGAATAGATACCTGTGGGCGTGGCATGTTTTCCTCAGTTAATTGGGTGACTTTTGTTTATTATTTGTACTGTTTTGGTGTTGATAAATGGTCATTTGGGAATGGTTTCAGCAGTGATTGAATTAGTTCTTTGTTTTTTTTTTGTTTTCCGTTTGTTTCGCTTCAAATTTGTTGTCTGATCCTCTTACATTCTTGTATTTGCTGAATAGTCCTTGGTGATGAATCTTCTTTTGTTCATTATTCTTTGAAATTCCTCTTTTATTGTGCTCTAGTTGTTAAAGTCTGAAATCTTCACTGTTTAATATTAATTTGTTGTTTTGTATTCTTTATACTTTGTTTCATCATGCGGGGTTTTAGTTTTTTATGTTTCTTACCTTTTCTTATCTAAATCACTGATTCCCAGTGCTGTTCCTTTTACTTTTACTTAAAATCGTGATGGGCATATTTTTGTTGTTCATGCTGGTTTCTGTTGTGTGGTTAAGTGTTTTACGTATTGGTCCTTGTTTTGTTCCATTTAAAAGAATAACCATTAAAACTTGGTAAAACTTTTTATAACTCACTTTGCACATCCACTTCATAAACCCTGTTTAGTTACATTTAGTTTTGTAAAAGTTGGGTTAGATTTGGTAAATGGTAGGTTAAAGTTAAGTTAAACTAAGACTAGTCTGGTTCAGTGTTACAATTTTATGTTAATTAAATTAAAGTTAGTGTAAGACTGACAATCTTGGACCAATTTATTCGAACCGTCTTGAAATGCCTGTGAAGGCGGCCTATAGTTCTTCGGGACTCAAAGGACTGATGATGATGATGAAATTAAAGTTCGACTAATGTTAGGTTGCATTAACAGAAAGAGTATTAATGTATGTGAGAAGTTTGTTATTACAAAACATGCAACTTTTCAACAGAGCACTGTAGCCCACACAAAGTGTAATTAAGGTTATTAGTTCTCACTACACAACCCACAAGATTGGTAATACTGACTAAGCAATTTTCAATTTGGTGTTGCTACCACTATTATTATTTAGCATCTGGAGGTTAGTGTGTATATGTGGTGATCTAGAAATTTATTTCTGACTTTGTTAAATATTGCCGGCAGACCCATGTTTGATTTGGAATTTTTGAAACCAGTAAAAAAGTATTTCCCTTTCTGTATAGTCACAAACCAAGTTGTCCAAGTAATCAAACGCATATACACAATGCTGACAAAATATTTAGTTCTGATTTGATTAGGATAAAGTCAATAGTCGGCTAACAAACACCAAGGTATATCAGTGGCGGCTCGCCAAGTGAAGTAGGTGAAGTGCCTCTTCACCTAAAATTTTCATTCAATTGCGAATATTTATTTAAATTACATAACAAATTATTTATCGGCATTACACCTATTAGGAGTCGTTTATTTATGGCATACATACTCTTGGATACAATAAGCTTATACCTCCGTTGCCATGGTAATGCCTACGTCACTATCTAATATGGGTGCGCGGTGAAACACGCCAGTGAAGTGTTAACTCGCAAGTAACCGCAGAACTTCATATTGCGGTTTTTTATTTTATTCGTTTGTTTATGAATTATAGTTAATTGGTAACTATTACTATTGTTGATTGTGTTGTGCGTTTGTACTCGTATTGTGTGTGCTTCTGTTTTGTTTACTTTTATACGTAGATAATTACCAAGAGAACTAGGAATCCTAATAATGACAAAAGATTTAAAAGGTAGTGGAAAATCATAAAATCTTAAGTTTAAAATTTCTTGGTTCACCGAATACAAATGGTTATGTAGCAGCCTAATACTACAAAAATTATATTGTTGGCCTTGCTTGCTCTTCTGTACAAAACAGTCTGTCTGGAACAGGGAAGGATTTGCAGATCTGTTAAATATTACATGCCGACTCTAACGACCATTTAATATGTGCATTCAAGTTAAAGAATTTTGAGAAAAATTAAAACACCATAGGCAATGCTTTAAAAGAAAACGCAAGACTTTTTAAAGCATAATTTAATGAAAATGTTCGATTAAATAGACTTTTCTTCCAAACAGTTATCGACACAGTTTTGTATTTGAGCAAGCGGGAATTTGCGTTTTGCGGACACAACAAAAGCAGTGACTCAGCAAATCGTGGAAATTTTAAAGAACTTTTAGCGTTATTAATATCGAGAAATACAATGAGATTAAAACTGATTATGAAAAGATTAAAAATCTTTTTACTGGTGACTCTAAAATAATTCAAAATGAATTAATTCATTGCATTTCCAATTACGATGATTATGTCGAGGACGAAATTAATAGCTAATTTTTTTTCATTTAAGTTGATGATACTGCTGACATTACTCAGACTTCTCAATGCTCATTAATAATAAGATTTATTGATTCCGGAGGTAAAGTAGTAGAACGCTTTCTCTGTTTTCATACCGTGCAGTTCAGAAGCATTATATGAAGTGTTAGTTAATATTTTGCAGCAATTTGATTTCGAACAAAAACTAATTGGACAGTGTTACGATGGTGCAAGTATAATGTTGGGACATTTAAATGGTCTTCAACAAAAAATAAAAGACAAGGTGCCACAAGCTATTTTCTTGCACTGCTTAACACACCGTTTAAATCTTGTCTTACAACAAAGTCTTAAAAAAATATCACAGTATCGAAGTTTCTTTGCAGGCCACAGTGGAGTTCCTTCTTTTTTTCATCATTCTGCAAAACGAACCTATACACTTATTTCCAACCACAAAACGTATACCAACTATTACAAAAACGCTATGGTCGTCCAATTCTAAATTAGTTAATGTAATTGTTGAAGAGTGGAATAATGTAAAAGAAGTATTTGAATTTTTAATAACCTCTTAATCATCAGACAAAAAATCAATTCAGCTTGCAAGAGGGGTTTTAAACGATTTCAACAAATTAGAATTCACATTTTTAGCTGTAGTATTTAATGATATTTTCTCTCTCACTGACATATTATTTGATGCTCTCCAAAAGATATCATTGGATATTAATTTTTGTGTTACAAAAATAAATAAAAATACAGCAGACGCTCGTTAACGTAAACACCCGATTATGAAAACATCGCGCTAATGTAAACACAAAATTCTTACATAGGATCAAATGGAACGCTCGATAACATAAACACTTCTTTTTTATTGTTTTTATAATGTACATACATGACTCTCAGCAAATTATTTGTAGCAAAAGTGCTGATTTCATTTTAGTCCTTGTTAAACTTAAGTCAGGCATATTGCATGCGTTTATGCATTACGACTATGGCATCCACATCCAATAAAAGAAAGTGTTTAAGATTGAGTTACAAAGTGAAAATCATAGACGAGGTTGCGCTAGGTGCGGGAGTGACACAATTAGCAAAATAATATTAATTATGTTATTAAACGTTTTTTTTTAATAATTTGCTTATTAATAAAATTACGCTCGCTAATGTAAACATTTCGATAATGTGAACACACTCAGGTCTGAATTAGTTCACGTTATCAAACATCTGCTGTATTGCACTAAGTATTAAAAAGGAAAAGCAATGACGATTTTTTTTGATACACTCTTTGAAAAGACTAATGAAATAGAAATAACACAAATCGATATTTCTAAGCGGGAATACGCTAGCCTTACAAATAATGACATTAGAAGAAAATACAGAATTTTGTTTTATGAACTACCGGTAATGGAAGTGGAAGTAAGACTGCAATAAGTTGCAATTCATGTCTTTAGCTAATACTACGAAACCGGAAATTCGAACAATATGATTCGTGTTTTCCATCTAGAGCATTTGAAAGTTTAGGTCAATTTTATGGCAAAATATTTACAAAAAGTCAGCGTCTTAAAAGCGAATTAAATCTTCTTTATGCCGATGAAAGTTACCGCAATCTACAGACCCAAACAAAGAACAAAGAAATTTTTACCGAAGTCTACAAATTGTTTTGCCTCATATTAACTATTCCGTCGACAAGTGCATTAGTGGAAAGAATTTTTTCTTGCCTTAAACAAAAAAAAAGATACTTAAGAAACGCAGTATCTTAAGATAGGCTTTCTTCTTTGGCAAATATTTCAATTCAAAAAGAACTCTTATTAGAATTAATAAAAAATCAACCATTTTACAAAGACATAATAAATAATTTTTGTGCATTAAAGGACAGAAGGATAGGCTTGGTCTGCAAAAACTAGGTAGCTTGACATTGAATTTATTTTTTCTGTTTGTTATTATTATGGTTATTATAATAGCACTTCACCTATTTTTTCACCCGCGAGCCGCCACTGAGGTATACATGTAACTATTAAAAGTTTCAATTAGTTGATTGATATTTTTACCTTGGATATAATACTGCCTTGGCCATTATTTCTAAATAAATATTATATAATAAATAAATATTTTATTTATTGCAGTTTGTGAAGCAAGGTACCGTGACAGTTGGTGGCAAGCAAGGAATTACCCGTACAGTAACAGATACTGAAATGGCCCAGCTGCTAAAACGCCAACAGCATCTGCAGCAGCAAAAAACAACAACCATTCAAAGTTTGTCGCCTCAGGTGTTCGCTCAAGCCATACAACAGGCAGGCACGTCTGGGACACAAGTTGCTACTCTTGTCAAAACAGTCTCAAGTGCTGGAGGTAATTAATTATTCTACACAAATTTTGCAGGGTTTGAAGAAAACAAAAAGAATTTTTTTTTTTATGTTAAAAGCTGTATTTTTTGTTTAACATGAATGATACTGTTTCCTTTTGATATGTACTGTTTAAATTATTTAGCATGACCTATATATATTGCTGTAGTATACCCCCTTACCTTATTTAATACGTTCAGCAAACAAAGAAAGAAATTACTGTGAATAACGCATTAAAATTAATGAAGGTAACTCACAATCTAAACCAAGGCTATATGAGACTCACAGGGTAAATGCTGTATTAAGAACTCGCTACAATTCTGTTTAATTTAGAAAAATTGATGAATGTACGGTAAAACACAATAAGGAAGTCTTAATTTAGAAATCCGTATTATGAATGCCCTTTGATTTTACAAATTTCAAAACTATAATCTAAATATATAAATGGCACTATTGAAATTTCACTTTTATTGTCAAACAAACTTTAAAATGTCACCCACCTTATTCGTCGTCACAAACACTAATTGCCTTCCTCCTTCTTCAGTTAACCTTTCCAAATTGCTCCAA
>JABXWE010025906.1:0-20514 GCA_014611495.1 Limonius californicus
AAGAATTGGCCAACTTTAACATATTTAGTTCTTATACATTTGAGAATAGTTCGTTTTTTAATATGTGTAGAAATTTTTTTTGAAATAATAATTTTTCAACAGAATGGGCGTGCTTGTATGGAGTTTTATTTAAAACAGCTTGATTTTGACGAAATGTATTGAATGTGTAATATAAACTAATCACACTGCATATATGTTTGAGAATTGTGAATAATAATTTCTAGTCTTCAATGAAGACCAGGTGCCTTAAACTAACCGATATCCTACGCGGAGAATTTAAATATAATAAATACCTTAACTATTTAAAAAAAATAATAACTCATAAACTAAAAAAAAGTCTTTTTGAGTATGTGAGAATTCAAGAATATTATATCACGACCATAAATAAATACAGATAAATAATTTTTATTTTGTTTACTCTAAAATTTCGCAAATTTATCAAAATTTAATCTTTCTACTATTTGTTAGAGTGACGTTTTCATGTAAATACCTCGTATAGACATTTAACAAAATGGTGCGCATTCTGAACACTTGTAAATAAAATATTTATTTTAGCTTCCCATTGTATTTTCCCCTTCAACGCCGCCAGTGATCTTTACTTCAAATATAGCAGATGTTGTTTTTATATGCTTCCACCATTTTGATCCTTAAATAACTTGTATTTAATTTTCCCCTCTCTGATGGTCAATGCCGCAGCATTAATTTTTTGAAGAGGTTGTTTGAGGAAATAATTTTTAAACTTCAGCTATCTAATTAATTTCTATAAAAGTTTATATAATGGTCATCCCGTTGCACGAAAACAAGTATTTCAAATGAAGTTTCATTTTCGCTTTATAACAACTAAGATGTTGTTGACACATGAAAAATTACAAGAATTATTTTGCGTAATGTTCAAAGTTAGATCAAATATAATTTTCGAGATCACTTCAGTACAATTTGGTTTGAAAAAAATATGTATATACTTTTATTTAGTACCTTGATTGTATTCTGTTTGAATGATGATGACGAATAGAAATAAAATTGATAAGAGGTAAAAGGAAAAAATAATATCAGTACGTGGGGTTATGATGTATCGATCATAAACGATAACCCCAGCAGGAATGTCCTATTAATGCAACCCTCCCCAGAGAATCTCAACCGCCGCCTTTGCAGCCCCCGCCCTCAAACAAACCCAACAACTTCATTCTTAATGAGATTTTCCCGGATCCATAAATTTCAGCCTATAGCCATTCCACAACATTAATTTCTCTGCTAAATACTCTCTATAAATTATTATATAATGAACAAGCCAAATTAGTGTTAGAAATAAATTGTGTAATTAATATTTCTTCAATTTAATTTTTCCCCAGAATATTAGCGTTCGCGTTTTCTGTTTACGTTCGGCAAATATTAATTTCGCGACTTGCTCGGCGGTGTTGTGTTTCTTTTTTTCCCTGTATTTGTCCTTCGCTTGTCCTATATATTTCATTCTATTCATGCCTTTCGTTTTAAAAGCCTCGAGTCGGATAGCAAGTGTTTTATAAGCTCCAAAAAGCTCCCACTTTGGTTTTCATTCCCCGATAAACAAGTTTGGCATATTTTTGGCAGCCTTTTGATCATATCATGTTGTTTCTCTTAAAGCGTGTTTTAGGAATACTACACGAAAGATCCTGAAGTGTTAGAAGCTATAAAAATCTATTTCGAGTTCAATAAAATGGTTGCTGCATATCAAAAAATCGTTCAGTTTTAAAAATCATTTGAGATGTGAAAACTAGAATTTAGCTTTTTATATGAAATAATGTAAACCTAGATAATGACAAATATTTTTTTTTCAAGGAAAAGCAGTTCTTCAGAACCTTCCAATTCCAAACTGGCCTTGCTGACAAGCAACCTCAGTCGTAACTAATCTCAGGCAGATACTTTGAAAAACACCTCAATGCGTTCAAGTTGTTAAGTAATATTAAGAAGGAAGATTTAACAGGCTTGATTTTGAAATTAGGTCCTAAAACAGGTTGGTATATGTAAACATGCCTTTTGCTATGAATGCAAATATTAAACTGTCAAAAATTAAAGATTTTCTGCAAAACCATTTAGAAATAATTTTCTTTTAATATAGAAATTGTCCATTTAAATTGTATATCTTAGGTGAAAATTGGATTCAATCAAACCACGAAATATAATCTCGGCGGACGAAATTCTTCCGCAGATGACTCCCAACTATTAAGGCATTTTACCCGTCAAATACGGTTGCCTACGGAAGTAAACCTTAGTAGTAAAAATCTTGCATTAAAAAAATCTATCGCTGAAAAATCCCGAATATCGGAAAAACAGTGTTTTTGCAGTTAGTGCGTGTAAAAATATAGTCGGTAGGTAAACTTTCCAGGTTTTATTAATACTAGCAAAATTTAAACGTATTTTTCAATTTTTATATTAGCCAGATTTCAATAGTGACGTTTGAATTACGATGAAAATTTGCGTAAATATTACGGCCACATGTTACAATTTTTAACTAGTAGGGTATTTTACCAGTGGGATTTATAACTAATAGGATATTTTACTAACGGGAATTTTAACAAGCGAGATTTTTAGAGAAAAACTTGTACGGCAAAATTAATTTCTTGACGGTTACGTCCGGAGAGACTCGAGCGTTGTTTAATTGGAATCAAATTAAATGTTGCCAGTAAAAACCGATTAACAAAAATTCCAGAAACATAAATCCCGTTAGTACAAAACCCTATCTTAAATCGTGAGAGAAAAAGATGCTTTTGTAAAGCCTAGGATCCCTACATATTAAAATACAGTCCGTAGGTAATACTGTTTTATAGATTATTAATAGTTGCAAAATTGAAATGTACTTTTGATTTCTTATAGTTACGGAGAATGGTGGAATTTTCACTTATAATATCACAAGAGCTTAAATTATTTTCGGAAATGTTTTTGAGGTCACGAATATTTTGATAATTTTCTTAAAATATTCGTGACCGAAGACAAATTTCCGGAACTAATTTAAGCTCTTGTGATATTCGGTAAGAAAATTTCACACCCCAAGTATAAATAAAACATGACATTTTAACAAGTAATCGCCTCGAAAAAATTTTTCTGGTTGCCATGGTAACGAGTCAAAATAAAGGCATCTTATTGGTTCTAAAGTAGAGGTGTGAAATTTTCATGCGAATACTTGTATTTATTTAAAAAAAATCATGTTTTATCTGGCGGCGTCCATTGTGGTAAGACATTTAACTTATACAGTATTTTACTAACGGGATTTTTAACGAACGGGATTATTTAATTAATGGGGTTTTTAATACGCGGGAATAAATTGGGGAGATTTTTACGCGAAACCGGCACGCCCGAATTTTCTAATTGAGGAAATGTACTACAAGAGGGTGTTTTATAATGGTATATAGGGTCATATTTTACTGCCGAAATTACATTTGGCGGATATTTCTATCCAAAATTATTTGTCGGTGGAGTAATTTTTCGGCAGGATATTAACTAGTTTTTACCTTGACATCCAATTATCCAGTTCCTCAAAAAACTATAAAATTGTATCATTTTGTTTTTCTTAATCTTCTCTCTTTTCCGAAAATCAACTTTGTAAGAATATGCAACTTTGTAAGCGTTTTAAGTTGAAGTAAGCACATGGTCAAGGCATAATCTACCTACAATGCACCTATTCTGAGCGGCAATTCTTGAAATCAAAATAGCTTAGGTGTTTTTTAATTATAGTGAATAATTTGCTTAATTTGAATTAACCAGATTTTTTATTGGCAGCGTACGTAATGCCCAATGTTGTATACATTTTTAAAAATTAAAATTTCCACGTATTTTAGTTTCGCATAATACATGTCTGAGGAACTAATTTCCAAAGTTAGTGTAGGCCGTAAGACAATCCAAACTGTTGCTATTTAAGATGCAACCATTTCGTCATTTTAATGGTGCAAGAATTGTTTACAAGAATTTAATTTTCTAGTTAAAAATTCATTTCATTACAACCGGAATTACGCGCAAAAAAAGCCGACGAGCCCGTTTTGTCAGAAAATGCGAGGTGGAAGGTGTTATCAAAATAATTAACTCCAATAACGCAACTTATTAATTAAAAATCCGTGTTTGAAATGCTTTTTGTGTCCAAAACTCGTAAAATAAAGTAATTAAAATCTCGTAATGAAACGCCGTTGCGCTAATTTCGGCCTATGAAATTTAATTTTACGTATTTCTACATTTAATTACGCCTCAATTTAATTTTTAATTAAAGTAATCGAGTTTTTATCCCCACCCTTGGAGCGTTTAAGAACAAATTAAGTCTCCGCAAAACAAGAGGGTTTTCAGTCTTCAAAAAAAAAAAACGTTACGAATTATGAAAATTAATGAACCTTTACAAAAGTAAACGTGTGTTATTTACATAATATTTACGTCCATGGATAATTCATTGATCCTGTCGGCAAGTTTGAGTGATTGACAGCGAGTGTTTGCATTATTGTTCGTCCTCTCGGTAATATTTTATGTCCTCCGAGATACAATACTCTTTGGAAGTGTTCTCAAGTACTCGTCCTGTGTTCCCACAACAGACCCTATTGTTTGCCTTCAATAAATAATACACACGCACGTATTACCAATACAATTACGGGTTAAGTATTGTCCCCGAGGGACATTTTCATGAAAAAACAACACCGGGCAATGGCAAACTTGACGCCGTAGTTATAACGTGTACGTTGGGGTAATTACGGCTAACCAAAGTTGAAAAAGAAAAACCACAACAAGGATTCGAATACAGAAATTGACCCGAGGGAGTAAACGAAAGACGACGATAGAAATAGATAGTCCCAAGTCGTCCTAATCGTTGTACTCCCGCCTGTCGATATTCATGAATCCTTCCATTCAGAAAAGGTTATGTAGGCTGCGCATTTCGGATGAAATTGGATGCATTGTTCGTAATACAAAAAGTGGATGTATTTTTTCTTTTTCCCATTATTTACCAAAAAAGCTCAGGAAACCAGGACATAAAAATGGGACCTGGAAGAAAAAGGGTCTGAAAGTTCGCAATAGTTGTTTTCAGTTGCACGATTTACAAGCTCTGTTCTCTGCATTAAATATTAACGGATACAAAGTCAGATACACGCTTTCACACTTTGAAGCACATGCTTTTAGATTCTCAATTTCCAGCATGCACTCAATAATGTACCTGCCTACTTGATTACCAAGCTATTTTTGAAATTCACTTTACTTGCGCGTAAGTTATTCATTTCGTAATATGTAGTTGCAAATTTGGACTTTTTATTACTTTAAAACTCATTTAAATACTAAATTTACAACTCTACAATTAAGTAACATTAATTATGATTGCTTAATTTTAATCAATAATCATAAAAAATGAAAGCCCATGCTGATAAATCACAAAATATCATTTTTCTTCTGATTGGGCACACCCAAGGAACACAATGAATTTGAATGCATTTCTTATCTCTTATTGCACATGTTCCAAGCAATTAATAAGCGTGTAATGGTTAATTTAAAACTTCGCTGGATACATCAACATATAAATCGAAATTTTTCTTCCTTCATTAAAGGAAGTGCAAAAAGACAACTACTGTGAACTGCGAGCGGTCTAGAAAGTAGAAAGCAAGAGATAAATTGCCGCAGAGGTAATTTGTAATGTTATAATTGGAGGTTTAATTTTGTCCTATCATGCTTGTAATATTCCTTCAACGCCATCCTTTTCAAATACTTACCGTTAAAAAGGTAACACCTGTGGGCAAAGAATATTAAATTAAGTTCGGCCATGTCCCGTGGTTTACCTTTGATTAAAATATCAGCGGACTTTACGGTTTCGGAATTCACCTGCAGCATTAATTATTTATTACATGTACGGTTTTGGATTTATCTAATTTATTTTAATTACTATGAAAGGGAAGGTTCATTATGCCGCGAGTTCTGAAACGTAGCTATAGCTGTAATTATTATATTAATTAACGAGTAAAATATTGTACGCTAACTGTACAATTGTATTTATGTAGTCGCAACAATCTTCCACATTTATATGTTGAAACAAATTCCTATTTGAATCTATAGATGTTAATGTAATTGTTATATACTAGTTTTAATATGTTATAATTTATTTGTTTGAACTAATTGCTAAAATGTAAGTACAATATGTTCAACGTAAATTGGTGCTTAAAATATTTTTAATTTTTAATGATTTACATTATATTTCAACTAAACCTTTTTAGCTATTACGGATAATTATTTTATCACTAATATTTAATTTTCAAACGTTGGTTGAAGGTATATTGCTAATATTAACGAATGCATTTTTACGGGGTAGTTTTTTAAAGTATATTTTTGTATTATTATCAGTTTACATCAATATTTTTATAAAATGTAGATCGGATAGTTCAGTCTTGTGTAAAAAAATACAAATGGTCATACTAAATGAGGAAAAATGTATTTAATAAATAGTGTGCAATTTGAATTATTTACAAAGTATCCTTTAGCTAACTATAAAATTTATTAAATAATCTACAAAAATTAATGATAGAGGGCTGTTTTATAGAAGCGCTTTTTGTTAAGCGCTATTACAAAAGCGGCATTCAAATGTAGGAAGGCTGCGATAAAACTAGCCATCTTGCAGAAGCCCTGTTGTGCAGTATTTTGCAAATCATTGTTTTGCCAAATGCACTTCTGAAGAAGCTTGGAATTGCATAAGTGTTGTAATGCTTATCGCTCTTATGTAGAAGCACAAAAATGTAGAAATGCTCAGTTACAACAATTCTCAATTTTAGAAGCGCTGTACAGAAGCTTTCTGCAAAAGCGGTAAATATCGAAGCGCTCAATTCCAGTAGCTCTCAATTAGAGAAGAGCTCATCTGCACTTTAATAAAGAGAGCTATCTTGCAACAGCGTTGTTTTGCAATTCGCGGTAATGCAGAAGTGCACTATTGTAGAAGTTCTCAATTGCAAAACTGCTCAATTATAGAAATGTTCAGTTGCAGAAGTGCTTAATTGCAAAAGTGCTTAATTGCAAAAGTGCTTAATTGCAAAAGTGCTTAATTTCAAAAGTGCTTAATTGCACAAGTGCTTAATTGCAGAAACTTTTAAAATACGGAGAGCTGCATTATACGTGCGATTTTTGCAAAGCTCCTTAGAATGGAGACTTATTTGCAGAACCACTCAATTGCAGAAGCGTTATAAAGCATAGTATCTTTGTGCAGAAGTAGTCAGTTACCGAAGCAACTGCAGATGGGTTGCAATATACGGCGCCTTTCTGAAGAAGCCCTCAATTACAGAACAGCTCAATTACAAAAACCCTTAAATACAGAGCGCTGCATTACAGGTGTGCTTTTTTGCAAAGCGCTGTTTTGATGTATCAGTAACTTTGTGCAGAAGCAGACAATCAGCGAAACAGTTACAGAAGCCCTCAATTACAAAACGGCTCAATTTCAAAAACCCTTAAATACAGACCGCTGCATCACAGCTGTGCTCTTTTTTAAAGGGCTGTTTTGATGGAGACGTATCTGCAGAATCACTGAATTGCAGAACCGTGGTAAAGCACAGAATATTTATGCAGAAACAGTCAGTTACCGAAGCAATTGCAGATGAGTTCTAATGTGCAGCGCCTTTCCCTAGAAGCGCTTAATTTCAGAAGCCCTCTATTACAGAAACCCTTAAATACAGAGCGCTGCATTGTGCTTTTTTGCAAGGCGCTGTTTTGATGGAGACTTACCTGCAGAATCACTGAATTGCAGAACCGCTGTAAAGAACACTAGCTTTGCGCAGAAGCAGTCAATTACCGAAGCAACTGCAGAAGCGCACAGTTGCTGAAGGGTTGTAATGTAAAGCGCCTTTCTGCAATAGCGATTATTTTTAGAAGCCCTCAATTACAGAACGGCTCAATTGCAGATATGTTTAAATATAGAGCGCTGTTTTGAAGGAGGCTCATCTATAAATCACTCGACTACAAAGCGTTGTAAAGCACAGTATTTTTGTGCAGAAGCAGCCAATTACCGAAGCAACTACAGAAGCGCTCAGTTGCAGAAGGGTTATAATATACAACGCCTTTCAGCAGAAACCGTTAATTTGAGAAGCATTCAATTACAGAACGGCTCAATTGCAGAAACTCTTAAATATAGAGCGTTGTTTTGAAGACGACTTATCTGCAAAATCACTCAATTTCAAAGCGCTGTAAAGCACAGTATCCTTGTGAAGAACCAGCCAATTACTGAAGCAGCTGCAGAAGCGCTTAGTTGCAGAAGGGTTGTAATGTATAGCGCCTTTTAGCAGAAATAGTTACTTTTAAATGCTCTCAATTACAAAACTGCTCAGTTCTGTAGGTGCTCAGTTGCAGAAACACTCAATTGTATTAGCGCTCTTATACAGAGAGCTGTAACAGAGTTCAATTGCAGAGAGATTGTTTTGCTGAGTGTTATTTTGTAAGGTGCTGTTTTGTAGACGCGTTCTATTGTTAAACGCCGTTATATATATAGAAGTGCTCAATTGCAGAAGCGCTGCTAGGCAGACTACGTTAATCAGCGCGTTCGTATGAAGAGCGCTGAATAACGTAACCGTTTTATGGACTGCGCAGTTTTGAACTGCATTCTCTATTCAGTTATATTTTTCCCAGCCTTATTTTAGGGTGCATTTTGTCAAAAATCTTTTCTGTTAGTATTACCCTGTTTGGCTTCTTATTAAAAGGACGATATTTTATGGTTTAATACGAAGGGAACTTTTTAAGTGAATGCTGTCAAAATCGCGGAATAAAATATTTTTTATTGAACACATTTATTCTTGTTCAATATGTATCACCTACAGCCATAAAGTACGCCCGTTGCTGTTGTTAAGTCTTAACACACGCGCTAGTAAGTAGGCTTGCGATATCCTAAAAATCAGGACAACTATTTCGGCTTACCTCACTTTAAACTTTAGCAATGAAGTTCCACCCTAATTAAGATAATTGTAATCGTTTTTAAATGACAAAAGCTCCTTCATAATAATAAGATCTACGACATAGTAAAACCATTGCTTTAAATACATTTAAATAAAATAATCACGTATTAGGCGTATTTTTATGAGCGTATAGGTGTATTATGTGTATGTGTAAGCGCGCTGTTTCATAATTATTGTTGATTGTAAAGGTAAAAATAAATCAAAGGTTAAAGAACTTTTATCTTAAAATAATCAACAATTCTTACGATTGCTGATTACGTTTAAGAGAGCATATACACGAATGATACTTTTAGTTAAAATCTTGACAAGTACAATTGCAAGAAAGTTTTTCAGGACAATTATAAATGCTTGGCATATTACGGTATCCATAAGTTTCAAGATTATTGCGGCGTCGTTTATCTTGGTACAAATAATAAATGAGTTATTGGAAGTTGTCACCTGTAATCACGCGGTGAGGATAAAGTCGCTGTAAATCATAATGTAAAATTCAATTTTGCAGCTGCCTCTCGGAAAGAGGGAGCCTCACACACAGCAAATAAAGACTTTCTAATTTATACGCAAGTAAAGCAAAGCTGTAGCTTAACGAAGTTCTGCACAACTTACTAACTTTATTAGAATTAGCCGAAACTTACCAGTAACTTAGTTTCAACTGCAGAACACTAAAGCTATATACACGTAATCACGTAAAAGTTTCTTGTTGTCGCCATAAGAAAGCAAATAACTATTTCGTTCCGTAAAGTACTTCCTCTAATACAAAGTACTACAATATTACCTAAAATAACCGCAGTTTATAGATGGGGTAAACCAGGGATTTAAACACAGACTAATACAAAGGAGCACTACACTCAGCACAGTAGATCTGCATTCTCTAAGATCTCGACAAACTTTGTTGTCAAATTTGAACGGGATTACAAAACGCGGTTGAGTGGTTACTCTTGGGGGTAGAAGGGCTCTTAGTGACAGAGAAGAGGGTAAAATGGAATACACAAAGGAATGATCTCACAATTCTAACGTTTATTGTTGTCGTACGCTTCTTCATAACTAGTTACTCGGCTACCTTGTTTTATTGCTTTATTAGGGGATAACACACCATTTTCGTTTTGTACAACTCAGCCCGGAGACTGCATGACTCAGACGTTTGAGTTTAAGTCCCCGGAGAGAACGAGACCGAGATAAGATAAACCGAATTCATCATTTTATTCCCTTTCACATTCAAAGGGCGTATGTAAAAAAAGTACTCGGCAAAAATTACTAGCAGGATTAATGCACTTGTCAGACTTAAAAATCTCCGGCAAACTTTTTAATCACCCTTGAAGTTTAATTGCGTCTACGAAGTTTAAAATCATAAATAAGTAGTTAGGTGGCCTTAAAGTGAATTATGACTTGAAAGCTTCCACAAAAGTGCCACGTCCTCCATCGAAACACTTTAAAACGCTGAAACTGAAATGGAAGATGCTTCGGAGTTTCTTGGCAATAAATAAAAGCGTTACGCAAATTCCAGGTAAAAGTAGAGAAATGTAAAACAATGCGAACGGTAAATTACTACACTTTATAACATAATCAGATATGCCAGAGTTTCTAATTAGATCTGATCCGGCTTCACTTACTGCTATGTTTATTTCAATTATGTAAATCCTTTCTTTTCCTGCCCTTTTCTTTCCCTCTCCGCCGCGCCTTCGCTTCTCCCTTCAGACCAGAACATCTCAACAATTTCCATTTAATTTTCAACTTTCTAAAGTTTCCTCCTCCTATAATAATTAAACTTCCCGGATAACAAACATCTTATCCTGCAAACTTTTATTGAAACTGGCGCAGAATAATATAATAAAAAGCTATTTCGGGCGTATTTGTGTACGAAAAATATAACTCGAGTGTGTATATTATAAATATTCGCTCTGTTATGACATATTTACCTTGTAAAAATTATTTATACTTCGAGTGTTGTTTCCCTGGAATTTTATACTTCAATCTAATAAAGCAAATAACTTACACTCAGCCTACCACGATTTTATCAGCGCCGTAACGGTGCAGCATTTTACAGGTTTGTAAAATTCTAGTATTACAAGTTTTAAATAGAACTACCATTTCTCTTAGTTGTTTTCATGATGTTTGTCAGCAGGTCTTACATGAACTTCAGGATCATTAAAATGTTACCATTATTTGTAGTAATCCCAACCGTAAGCCTTTTGTATATACAGTGCGTTTCCCAGATAAACGGCACAGATTTGTGGGTCAGTTTACATCTAAATACGAATGATTAGATATACAGTGCCATAGAAAGTTGTTGTGGTGGCATTAAAAAACAAAACTAATGTTGCCTTTCTCTACAGTCCTTTAGTTCTCTTCTCGGTTTGTGGCATGCGTGTAAAGTAATGTACACAGACATAGGGGACCTACTGCTTAACGCGGGTTGCGAATCGTGAGAAGTGTCTTGTGCATCCTCTCCAGAGTAGGTGCTCTTGGCAGAAGTACCTCGGTGGTTTGCCATTGCTTTCCGAGGGAAAACAACCATATAAAAATTTGAAGTTCCTGGACCTAGAACCGAACCAACATCCTTTAGCGCAACAGTCTAACGCACTGACCGCTGCACCATGGCCGCTTGGCGCCTACATGCTTCATATTCTCTTAAATATCAGTCAACTATGGGCTATTTCTGTATGAAAAGTTCGTAATGTAAGTTAGGTTGTCGGTTGTTTGAGCTTGTTATAGACAGTTTTTAACACGCCTGCATAATATGTTTTTATAACATTGTAGTAGTTTGTAAAAATATTCCGTTGTCGACTTGCACTGTCCTTAATACAAACACTTGTTTGTCGATAACTTTATTATTTATTACCTCTGTATGCAACCATACGTACAGGAGAATTGAGAGAGGAGATTATGGATAATAATTGTATATATCTAAACCGTTGTCTTAGCTTAGTTCTGAAAATGTATTGTTTATCATGAGAGATAAATAACTGCCGGTAGTATGATATAACATTACAACCAATCCTGCTAGTTATGGTTATTTATTACACTGGCTTTTGAAACAGTTTCTGACCGATCAATATTAACAACACAAAAACCAACTATATATTCCTCCCGTCTAAGATATAATTTCGTCACTACTGGTAAAGATGCTCTTCTCTGTGACGTGCTTCTCCTCAGCGTTAATGTAAACGCACAGAGGACTTACAGTAGTTACGTCGAATCCTAGCTATAGAAATACCGCAAAAGGTTTAAACACGAAGTCCTAATGGTTGCTGTTTAGGAATGTTTTTAAGTTTAAGTGTACATTCGTTTGGAAGACCTGCAGAAGTCGAAAACATCTGGTTCATGTAGAGAATTGCAACAACCATCCCATAGACTGTCCAGTTCGATAATTTATGACTTACGCCCTGAAGGGCCTACTTTGAAAACAGTGGAAAAGATCGGCATTTAAGACCTTTTGTCAGTACGAATAGCCACGCGCTCATTGCTTCGGTTGTATATGTTGTAAATATATTATTTGGTAAACTAACGTTCGTTGTTTTATTTAAAAAATAAGTTGAAGTGTTCAAAAGCGGGCACTATCAAACAGTTGCCAAAGTCGGATTAGGAAATTGTGTATGGTGGGTTGCAGTACTATTGGCTGCATTGGAACCAAAGATATTTTAGAAGTATAAAATACTGAATTCTTTAAAAATACAGATAGTATAATGTATTTATTAAGAGCATTGTCAAAAGCCAAGTATTTATTGTTTATTTAACGTCATCAATTCCGAAGTGTTCCCGTAAAGTAAAAACACACTGTACATTTTGCTTTCCTTCCTTGTTATATTTTTACACAAACGTTTGATTAGAAAGGGTAAGGCAACTAGAAAAGTCGTAAGGTGAGTTGTGGTGGTGTTGTGTGTTGTGTAAAATTTTGAGAACTTCTGGCTGGATTTTCTCAACCCTAAAGTTTCCTCAGCACCATTCACCCCTTAAAACTCACGAAGTCCCCAGATCCCATCTTGTATGCAAATTGAATTCGTACTTACAGCCAGTTATAAGTCATGATTATAGAACCAAAGTTATAATTTCTTCTTAGGCAAATATTGATGCATGCAACAACTTTAATACACAGCTTCTATAAAATATGCATACATTATGTTTCACATTAAACTTTGTTTACTTTCATGTCCCATTATTCTCTTTAAACTCCGTAATAATTTCTGAATAATTTAAGTATGTAAATGCAGGTGGGGTTTGCGTTGCATATTCATGACATTTTGTTTTGGGATTTAGTCATTTTTAAGTAACTACAACGGAAAGTTTTGAATTTTTATGCGCGGGAGAGCTCAGGATCGATAGCAACGGTATTTTTTCGGGTCCCCAATTTAAAAAATGGAAAAGTATCTCGAAATAAATTGAACTCAAACCCTAACGCATAATCGCAACAAAAGCTGGAGATTTCGCGATTTCACGTTCTTTTATGAGAATGAAACGCATTAATATTCATTATGGTTTTAATTACGTTGACTTTGTGTCCCTATTTAATCCATTTATTTATATTTATGTCCCCATGAATTTTAATTTCCGTATATTTATTTCTGTCAACTTACCGAGATGCTTTCGGTCTATTTTGCGACGCTTTTTGTGCCAATTTGCGCTACCTCTGCCTCGAGTTTCTTCCTCCGACAATTCGGATTTTCTCCGCTTTCTTTGAAATTATTTAAATGCAGCCTCCGGTTATTATTGAATCTCTCTATAAACATAACATTACACGGTAAAATGAACGTATTTACTGTTGCTACCTCGTTAACCATTGAATTGAAAATCAATCACGCATTACTTTCTATTCGATCATATTTCAAATAACTAGTGCACTTTCCCTTTTAAACTTAATAAATCCAAATACCCGTAGATAATGCCTTTCAATGCGTTTCAATAAACAATGCAATAACAGGACAGGCACTTTAGTTTACGTAACCATAAAAGCAATTGCTCGGTATTAGAAAATGCCAAAGGACTTCACTTTAAATACTAACAAGGAAAGGAAACCTTTGCATAACGGAAACTTATTGCGTAATCAATTAAATGTAAACGTTAAAATTTACTACTCCTTCAAAATTACTTTTTTTCCCTAAATATTTACTTTTTATCTTTATAATTCATTTTGTTTGCAAAACATCCATTTTCCTGGCAAATATTTATTTTGCGACAAGGTTGATTATATTTTACAAGGATAATTTGAGAAGTTCTCGGAGTGAAGCATAGATGGCGGTATCCATTCTGAAATTATCATTACAAGGTTTCATCTGGCATATGAAGAGGTCATAAAATTTTATGTAGTTGTTTGTGTACAGTTTTTTTTTAATAAACTTATATATACAGATTGAAAATTATTTAAAAGTGAATAAAATGGAACATCGCAGTATAATTAAATATTGTCTTAAATGTTATGATGCTTGGGCCCATCATTATACCCCGAAAAAACAATAATAGAATCATGGCGATTCTTCCACATCAAAGAAGGTAATGTCAGTAAAGTTTACTGAAATGGTGGATGGCGCAAGTGTTCTTCCATCCCCGAACTCAACGGATTGTAATACTATTTGCTGCCCCATTCATGTTATTCACCTAATTGAGCCCCAGCCGAACGGCTGAAAAAAATGTTAATTGAAAGAGATTTTCGTTGGTCAAAAATATATTGTGTTATAATTCGCCTTTCTGCTCTAATCCAAACTCATTTCAAATGACCTTATAAAGAGAAATATTTCTTCAAAACACATACTTCCAACAGTTGATTAGAGGCCTTTTGGCCAAGCTAGTTCTTCTTTAGAACAATTCACTTAGGCATTAACCCTACTCTTGGAAAGTATTTCATAAAAGGTATCGATCTTCTGGGATACTAACGAGACACTGTTGATGGATTATTTTCCAAAAGATGTTAATGTTAACATTTTGGACCAACTGGAGAAAATATGCGTGAAAATACTACGTTTAGTGAAGAAAAAAGATAATAAGACAATGCACGTGCTCGTAAAAGTGTCGGTTCCGTGGCAAAACTCTATGGATTTAAATATGAATTGCTACCACATCCTCATTATTCACCTGATTTAGCTATATCTAACTTCCGTCTATATCTACGGCTGCAAAAATTCTGTGAGATTTTCGTCAAATAAAGCTGTTAAACAAACAGTTAAAGTATATTTTGCAGGCATTGAAGATTCGCAGTATCGTGATGGTCCAATGGCTTTGAAGCATCGTTGGTTGCTGTTACAGAAAATTATATTGCAAAATAAAAGTAATTTGAAAACAATATACATATGTCATTTTTCTATTTTATTCCCAGCACATTTCAGAAGACGCTCGTGAACCCTGATTTTTTCTGAGAAAAAAAGTATAGTTTCTCAGTTTCAAGTAGGCTTAAAATGTCTCCTCTTGAGGTCCCAGGCCTTTTCATACGGCTAGTTTTCATTGGAAGAGTTCAATTAGGCATTAACACTATTCTTGGAGAGTATTTCGTAAAGGCATTGCTTTTCTGGGATACTGTTGACAGATTATTTTTAAAAAGTTAATAATAGGAGAGGGTGGTATTATGTTAACATTTTGGACCAACTGGAGAAAGACATTCTGAAAAAGACTACGTGTAGTGAAGAAGAAAACAAATAAGGCAATACATGTCTTGTTTCCATAGCAAAACTCAATGGATTGCTGGTACATCTTCACTATTCACCTGATTTAGCTCTATTTGCTTCCATCTATACCCACGTTCGCGAAAATTATTAAGGGTATGAAATTTTCGTTAAATAAAGATATTAAAACAAGCTGTTCAAGTATATTAGCAGGCATTGAAAACTCAGTTTCGAGATAGTAAAATGACGTTGGAGCATTGTTGGTTGCTGTGATAGGAAATTATATTGCAAACTGTAAGTGGTTTTTTAAATTTCAATCCGAGAACATTTCAAATGACCCTCGTAAAATACTGATTTTTTCCCAAATAAAGTGTCTCGACAACTTCAAGTAGACTTAAAATATGTCTCGCCTTGAAGTCAGAAGCTTTTTGACAAGGCTAGTTTTTCATTGGAAGAATTCAATTAGACAGTAACTCAATTCTTGGAGAGTATTTGGCAAAGGCATCGGTTTTCTGGGATACTAAAAGGACACTCGGTAGATTATTTGCCAAAAGGCTCAACAATAATGGGAGAGGTAGTATGTTTAACATTTTGCGTCAACTGGAGAAAATTAATCGCGAACAGACTACGTTTACTGAAGAAAAAGACAATAAGATAACGCACGTGCCCATACACGTGTTGCTTCCACGGCAAAACTCGACATATCGAGTTATGATTTGCAACCACATCCTAATTATTCACCTTCCAATTACACCAACGGCTGCGAAAATTCTTAGCAGGAAGCGATTTTCGTCAAATAAAGATGTTAAAGAAGCAGTTAAAGTATATTTTGTCGACATTGAGGATTTGTAGTTTCGTGGTGGTACAATGTTTTTGAAGCTTCGTTGGTTGCTGTTACAGGAAACTATATTGCAAAATAAAAATAATTTCAAAACGATATGTCGTTTTCTTTTATTTCATTCCGAGAACATTTCGAAGACCCGCGTAAATTTGATTTTTCTTCAAAACAAGTCTTCGATAACTTCAAGTAGTTTTAAAATGTCTCCTTTTAGGGTCAGATGTCTGGTTCTTCATTGAAAGAATTGAATTAGTAACTAACCCTATTCTTGGAGTGTATATGGTAAAGGCATCGATTTTCTGTTGATAAATAATTTCCAAACGGTTTAAGAATGTTGGGAAACTGCTATGTTAACATTTTAGATTAATTGGAGAAAATTATTTATGAAAAGAGTATGTTAAGTGAAGAAGTCCGTACAAGTACTGCTCCCATGGAAAAATTCAATTGATTGAAATATGATTTTCTACCATATCTTCATTATTGACATGATTTAGCTCTATCCAACTTCCATCCATACCCACGGCAGCAAAACTTCTTAACGGAAAGATATTTTCGTCAAATAAAGATGTTAAATAAGCAGTTCAAGTACATTAAGCAGTCATTGAGGTTTCGTTGTTTGCCGTTGCAGGAAATCATAATTGCAACCTAAAAGTAATTTCAAATCTACAGAAGTCGTTTTTCTATTGCGAGAACATTAAAAAAGAGCGCCGTAAAACACTGAATTTTCATCAAAACAAGTTTAAAATTTCACGACACCTTCAAGTAGGCTTAAACTGTCTCCTCTTGAGGTCAGAGGCCATTTTACAAAGCTAGTTCTTCATTAGGACAATTCAATTAGCCATTAACCCTATTCTTGGAGAGTATTTGGTTACATATCGAACCGTAACCTGTAGATTCGTAGAGTTAACTGTCACTGCGGGAGTTTGATGTAGGAAAGAGTAAATCATAACCTGCACGACACCATAATTTGTCCAAAGTCAAGTTCAAGATGATGGATGGACCGGAATACTGAATTTACATTATTACATACATTAGGATTATCATTATGTTAGAAAAAGAAGCGTGATTTATCTCCCCAAGACTCTTTATTTGCTGGTTTAAACGCTTAAATTATGTCGAGCTTTAAAATAAAAATAAGATACTAATAATATGCATGGAATTCTTTGAAATTCTGTGGACTCGAAAGGAATTCCAAATAATGGCTGGAGACTTTGAGTATTTCTAAAAGGTATTCGAAAAATTTCGAAGTTCTTCTCGTTTTTCCGTTGTGTAATTTATTTGTAAAGCTCGACGAAGACTTGAGTAAGATATTTCTCGAATACTTCCTCTCATTCCTTGTACATTTTAACTAGAATTAGAAGTGGAAGAAATTGAAGGAAATAATTTTCCAAAACCACGCGAGCACGAATGGCCGCCATAAAACACTTCTTAACTTTTCAAAGTCAATTGTTAAATTAATTCGTATTGTTTTAGTTAATTCAATCGCATTTTTGCTTAACTATCCCCCAGTTTAGACTCCGTTGTTAAACTGTAGACTCCAATTTATCAAACGCACAAAAGGGGGAAATGAGCAAGGAACACGAAAACCCCCGGTGTCCCAAATTAGGTTAGTTGTATCGCCACAATGAAACCGGCCTAATGGTCCGAGATTTTCTATACAAAATTTAACTCGCCATTAAGAATTAAATAATTGTTAATCGTAAACATAAAGACAGAGATGAATGCATTAGATAAAAGGTTTGGATTCCGTTATAACGGGAACCTTTATTAATATTCCAAAGGCAGCTGCTTCAAAATTACGTTTAGATATCCATTGTGGAGGTCAAAAGCAGGCTAATTGATTCTTTTAGAAGCTTAATATAAAAAAAGGTTTGGCCTTTGGTTATCAAAAGTTGCAACAGTAAAGTTAGAAAGATTAAGATAATTAGGAAGAAAGACATTTTTCAAGCACATGCTTAGTACGTAAGCTTATAAGCTCTAAAACTGTACAACAAATGTCGTGTATTATTTATAAGAAGTTATATAGTTGATGCAAATTTAGTGTGCGTCAATATCTTATCTAAAACTTCTGGAATTATTGATAGTATCGAATGCGCATCCCACTTCTGACATCAATAGTTACAATTCATGCAATGCTATGTAAATCACAAATGTAAGCTTTATTTCATGTTAAAAATCCAAATTTATTTTGTGCTGTCTGAAACAACCTCTTAGTTGTTCCCGTCGGATAAATATGTAATGCCGTTGGATATGTTTACCAAATGTAGGATAAACAAAGGATTTAAGGGCTATTTATTAAAAATCAAGTTTAAGAAGCTGATACAATAATTACCATACTTTAATATAATTATAATTTGGCGTATATTGTAGTACATATATACGTGCAGATGGTAAATAGAACACGTTAATAATTAAATAGTATATAAAATCTAATGTTAATATATCAGTGTTGGTAGTTTTACATAGCTTATCCCACTTCTGACAATAACTGCTATAATTCATTCATGATAAATATCATCTCTAACCCAGTGTCAAGATTTTTTGAGATTCAAGACTCTACATTTACTTCCCGGAATTTTAGATGACTGGTTACTCGCCCGAGCAATAATAAATAATATTAGTTGCTTTAGGAAATCAATTTCAAAAAGCGGAATTTCGGGCGTTGTTTATAAATAGAAATTTGGTATATACAATCTGAAGCTTTTAACTTTTAAAATTTTACAATTACTTATTCTTATGTTAGCTGGCGTTTCAATTGCTCTTATAAATGAAAAGTAACCCCTTTAGTTATTTTATGAAGCTAATTAAAAACGGGGAGTTTGGCGCATTGTTTATAAAATCAATAATTGGAAGAATGTTTTTGTAAAGATACAAAGTTTTAACGGGGTATCTCATGTATAGTTATTAGTTATAATGAAATTATGGACTTTACTTAAAAATATGTTCTTATAAAGCTCCTAACATACTGTATAAAATCTGAAGTTCTCATAAAACGGGGTTGGCAAGTTTAAGCAAGCCTCCCACTTCTGAAAACATCCTGTGAACTGCAGGAATTTCTATGGATGTTATTTCTAAGGTTTTTTACCATCTTTAAACTCTTGGTCACAGCCATGCGATGAAAATATAATTTTTGTTAGCGTACCATGACTACCATATAAAAACAGCATTTTCAGTAAGCAAGATTCCCTGCGAATTTGCCATATAAAAGCTCTTAGAAAAAGAAGTATCGAGAGTTTGAGCTCGTTACCCCACTTCTGAAAACATCTATCGCAGTCCACGAATTATATATGCTGTGTTACATAGGGCTCTAATGGAGATAACTTAACTTATTTCTAAATTTAGTAAAACTGTTTTTTGCTACACTGTGCAGAAATAGACTGTTAAACCATATTTGGATCGATGTTGGTATAGCATCGTAATGCTGTGTAAACTTGTATTCTAGGTCCTCAGATTGTTTTAATTTGATCAGTCATATTGATAAAGGTGTAGAGGAAAGTTTCCAGTCTTGTTTGTGCATTCTTGCGCTGCAATTATCAAAATATGAGTAAAATTGTACTCAAATTGACACTTACATTTTATTTTGTAATTTTGTTGAACTTGCGTATTATAATGTATGTAAAGAAGCTAAGAGTCGATTTTGATACTAATTAATTGTTATGCATTTATTTAAAAATTAATGTAAAAATGTTTGCGAAGTTCTAAGTGCATTTTCGAAAGTATAACAAGCGAGGTATCAAAATGTTAATTTTTTAATGAGTGGTGTTTTTCATTTTGATGAAATTTTATTTATAAGAAAGTTAATGTAATATATAAATATTTGTTAAATTGTGGTCAATTTTGTGTGGTTCAAATTCATATTTTCATATTTCTACGTCATTGCCTTGGTAAAGGGCAAAAAAAGTTGAGTTTTATAAATAAAAGTTGATAGTTGCCTATTTACCACCAAGCACGCTTTTTCTGCAGTTCCGCAAATATGTAATTTTGTGTAATTATGTATTTTTTGTAATAAACCAAAATGTTAATGTTAGGGTAAAAAAAAGTTTGCTGTGATCTAACTATATATTTTCTAATTTTTTAATTTGTTTATTTAATTATATAAGCTTGTGCATAAGATAAAATAAATGACTTTTCTTTCACTTTGTACCCCGCTGCCCCCCCACCCCTCCCCCCATTC
>JABXWE010025909.1:0-20075 GCA_014611495.1 Limonius californicus
CAAAATGGTGATGACTTTCTTCTGTCAATAATTGCTGGTGACGAAACTTGGTGCCATGAGCCATGGTGCTATGAGCTATCCAGTAAATTATCGTCGATGCAGTGGAAACATTCAAGTTCATCACCATCGAAGAAGTTTAAAGCTCAACCTTCTGCCGGCAAGGTGATGTTTCATTTTATTTTCGACCATGAAGGACCCTTGTTTAAGGAACCTGGAGTAAATGTCAATGCAAATCTGTACAATGAAACTTTGAACAAGCTTCATCAAGCAATAAGACGGAAACGCCCAGAAAAACTTACACATGGCGTCATTTTGCTATACGACAATGCTACGCATCATGTTGCTAATGTTCACTATTCGAGGGGTTTCCATTTCTGTTTTTCGGAACCGATTCCGGTGGATTATTTTCCGCTTGAACAAAGATGTCTTGGCTAGTCGCTTGAGGAGTGCAGACGTTTTGTGCTCAGTGAAAATAGGGCGATGTTAACATTGGTCTTGTAATACAGCTTGGAGTCTTGGGTCTAAAAATTCATGTCAATAAAATAGAGTACCTAGTGGTGACTCAGGAGCTCGATTTAAAATAATCCGCGCTGGTCAGTATTTAGATGGGTGGGCGTATGCAACCGGTCGTTTTCAGAGGGCATGTAAAACTGTAGGTCCGGGTTATCATACGAACATCTTTGATAATCGTATAGCATGTGGTGGAACTATTCTTCTCTGTTCGACGCGTTAGGTTAGGCTTCTGCCTGGCATATGTGTAAAGAGAGCTCACAGAACTTACTTTATTGTAGGTGATTAACAGCCCGTTGGCCTAAACGTAGAGGAAGAAGAAGAAATTAAATACCGTATTGAACAAAGCCGAAAAGTATTAGGCTGTTTAAACCTCATTTGGTGGGATAACCACATAACAAGGAACGTGAAAAAACATATCGGAAAGTCCCTAGTCGAATCGGCGTTAACGTATAGAAGTGAGGTATGGGCAGTGAATGCAGAAAACAAATGAAGAGGAAATAGCGTCGAAATGGACTACCTTAGAAGAAGTGATGGAATATCTAGGCTGGAATACGAAACGAGGAAATAAGCAGGAGTATGGCAATTCACGATACAGTAATGGATAGAATCGAGAAAGACTTGAAATGGTTGGTGCATCTCCTACATATGGATGGTGACAGATGGCCCTAACGAATATTCAAATTGACGGCCCGGGTAGAAGGAAAATGGGATAGTCCAGAAAATTGTGGAACGAGGGCTTAAGCAAAGCTATGGAAGAAAGAGGGCTGGATGAACAGGAGGACCTGTATAGCGATAGGTGTTTAGTTATCGGAAAACAGCGACAAGCTGTATAAACCCGAATATATTGCTGTGTTATAACATGCTCTAATTGAGATATCTTAACCTATTGCTAAATTTAATAAAGCCAAATTAAGGTACCCTATAAGAAAATAAGTTGTGTAATCACCTATAAGTCAAATACAAGGTAAATTAATGTTTCCGATATTGATTTTAGTTCGCCAAGTTGTACAACTATATTTCTTGATGGTAAAAGTAGTTGTTTTGGTTATATTCATCATCAGAAAAGCATAGACGCTACTCTTCAACATTATCTATGCATTCTTGAGCTCTAATTTAAGAAATATAAGTAAAATGTTTTTGACAGCTTTATACTAAAATGTAAATTTGTGAATTTAATACTTTTCTTTTCAGAAAAATATGTTTGTAATAATGTTTTCATGTGTGTAACGAAGTTTTGTGTTAATTTTTATTAACATTGAAGTTTGTTTCAATATTTTATTTATGATTTAATGTAAATTTAATTGTCCCTTACGCTTTATTAGAATTATGCCGTGTAAGATACCAATATTTTGGTCATTTTGTAAGGAACAATTTGCTGATTTCCTTTTTTTTTGTGTAAATTTAGTGATAAGAATGGATTGTATTTAATAGATATTTGTAATTAATTTGGTCAATTTAAAGCTTCATTTTGATTGGACCCCTCGGGGTTTACAAAAAGATTTAATAGTATTGATAAGTTGCTAGGCAACCTAGGAAAATACGATGGGTTTTGTCAGAAAAACCTTGAGTTGCCATAAGATCTCGAAGCAGATACCTTGCTTAATTTGCAGCTCGGCTAATTTGGTAATTTATACAAAGAATTTAGTGATTTGAGATTTCAATAAATGTGTTTATGTTAATCTACGGATTTAAAGTGTTTTTTTCTATGTACGTACGAGACATTGGCGAAAATCTTCGAAAAATTCCAATTTTCGGGAAGAGTCGAAAGTGGCGAGGGTCGATCGTCATTTGTTGTATATGAGCGTCTGTTGTTTATGGGATAATTTTCAATTTGACAAGTTTGGTACAAAATATCAATGTCAATAATTGTAAACACATTATAAACTACAAGAAATAATAAAAATTTAATTAAAATAAACAGAGATAAAAGGAAGTACTTCGAAATATTAAAATGCAAGAATAAATTACAACAAGAAACTACAATAAGAAATTTTACCGTGAAGTAATTGGAGGTTAGAATATTAAATTTACTCATACGAATTTTAATATTCAATAAATGGTGTATCGTTATGGAAAACTGGTATCAAGAGCTTAATCTACTTACGTGTGGCCGAGATTGGGATGCTACAAACAACAATTAACTACACTAATGCGTACGAAATCTGGGCAACCTGTTGCTGTGAAACGTGGGACTTGTCATGTGCGAAAGGAGTGCTTCCGTAGTATACGCGCCAAAGCTTGACAGATTTGAAAATTCCGGACACAAGTGCATTCCACAAAGTTTGAGGTAAACGAATATGAGGTAAATGTTCCTAATAAAGGAAAAATATAAACAATTTGAAAGGTTAATAAAATTATAATTGTTGTTTTATTATGTTGATATTGAGTTATAAACTTGAAGTGTATTTTGTGTTACAAAAGGGAAATCACGGATAATTTTGAAATTAAATTTGTTAAACATGTTTTCAATCTTATAATTACCTTGAATTTCCTTGTGTTTTGTTTGTGTATGTACTTGTTTGTTACCGGCTACACGAGTTCATACAGTACGACAAATTATAACAGCGACCCTGAGATCTGCAATAAGGTTTGCGTAATTTTATTTATTTAGTGTTGGCTAAAAAATTTATGAATTTGTATATCTTGCATATCCATCTTGAGGAGTATATCTCACTTAAGAATTTGATATTATGCCGCCCAATGTATAAGGTTTAACCAATCCTGTATTTGATTGGCACAACATTCACAATAAATGTATTAGTCAAATAGCATTAATTTATTTAGTTCCACCAACGTTAGGGCACACAGCATTGTTTATATGTCAGCCCAACGTGCGGCAACACTGCAATATGTTATATATAATTAAGTTTTCGTACCATTGCCTCGCAATAAAACTCGGCGACAAAGTCGGATTATATATATACACAAGAGGCAGTAACGTTGTTGAGAATACCGCGTGGCGTCTCTTCTTTCAATTTCAAAACAACGTAGATGAAAACAGTTTGTCTTTTTTTAAATAGGAGTAGTATTTCTATTGTTGGCATATGCGGATATTATTAAAATCGATACATATTTGTAAGGTGTATACATTTGCGCAATTTTTCTCTGTATCTTGTAGCCGAGGTTTCCATGTACACCATTCTATTTTGGACACCCTGTATATATAGGAAGCTAAAATCAATTATGAAGTTTACTAGATTTTAGGTTTATTATAAGAATTGAATGCTCTTCTTTGAGTGTTTCATGTTTCAGTCTGTGGTAATCTGAAAACTAAACCGACACGCAGTTTGTCATTTACTCTATGTTTCTGGAGACAATCCGGATATTCGCGCAAGTAATCAATCTCTATCATCAAAATATCTTGCATTTCATGGGATTTATGTCGTTTAAATAGACAGTTTATATCCTCGAGATTTGGATGAATTTGGGTCAATATATCAATATCTCATAAGCGCGTCGGTTCAGGGTATAAAACGCACTTTTAAAAATATGTGAACTCTTCGTTTTAATGTTTGCTTAGCAACGTAGTGTTTCAATGGAATGTTTCATCTTTGTCGCTTATGTAAAACTTTTTATACGAGTTTTTAAGTATCTTTAGAGATATTTTTTCTGCTCTCCGAAGTATGGGTATTTATATTGTTCCCTCTGCGAACGAATGCGGAAAGTCAGACATTTAACGAAGGTGAGTTTGTATGCTTTGAATAGCTTTACAAACGTACCAGTAGAATCCGCTTTGTTCAGATAACTTTAATAACAGCGTTATATAGCAGAAAATTATAGAAAGAGGTTTTACAATTTTAGCATGGTAACGGCAAATTAATAAAGACTTGATGCATGGATTTCAGATGTGTGGGTAGTTTAAAAGAATAACGTCATAAGGAGATGTAATTTGAGATAGATATGCAAAATTGTTGTAACCTGTCTTTCTTTGTGTGGTCAATATTAAAAGTATGGTAGTGGGTAGAATGTGATCGATAATAGCAGGCTAGTCATTTCATAGCAATGACGTATTGCGATAAGGGAACGGTCGTGGTTTTATGTTTAAGCTCAAAATCGTAATGGATTAATTGTATTGATAGTAACGTCAATTCATATTTATTTACCAAGACAATAGCTTATGATGTCATTCATATTAGCTACGTATAAACTCAACATATATTTTTAAATAATGATTGCCGAAGTTGCAATTGAGTTCCGTAAAGGTATCAGAAGAGCAATGGAGCTGTATGTAGATAATATATGTAAACAAGTAAAACAGGAGATAGAAGATGGTAAAATAGAGTTCGCATTTAACAAAATTAACATCTTTTTCAAAGAGATAATAATTAAATGCAACATGATATAAACTGGAAAAATACTACCAGATCCAGAACAATTTGAAAAAAGGTGGAAAGATATTTAGAGTAGGTACTTATTCGACGACAAAGATAATAACGAAAATACAGAGATGATGAGCCCATCACGAAAGCAGAGTTTGAAGATGCTCTGCATAGACTGACAGATGGTAAAGATCCGTAAATCTACAGTATCCCCGCAGAAATAATTAAGAAACTAGGAGAAAAGCCACCTCGAAGATTATTATTCATCATCGTTTCACGTCTTGCTACTAGGAATCGGCTTCTCTCTGTCACGTGCTTCTCCTCAGCACTAAGGCAGACATCTCACATCAGATGGCAAAGAATATTTAAAAATATGGGAAATATAGGACTAACGTATAAAGACCAACAATTAATGTTCAACATATACAACCAACAGAGCATCTTAACATATGCCTCCGAAACGTGGGAAATTACGAAAAGGAACAAAGGCAAGTTGTTGGCGACCGAAATGGACTATCTGAAACGAAGCTGTGGAGTGAGTAGGCTGGAACATATCACAAACGAAGAGATTAGAAGAAGGATGAAACTAGAAGTACCAGTAATAGAGAAGATAGAGAGGAAGAGATTAATTTGGTATGGACATATGAGACGTATGCAACCCCACAGGTGGCCACAGAAGATATGGGAATGGAATTCACCGGAGAGAAGAAAAAGAGGTCGCCCACCTAGAACGTGGAAAGATGATGTAAGAGAGGCAATGGAGAAGCGAGAATTAGCAGAGGACCTATGGGAAGAGGGACGTATGGCATATAGGATGCGAGACACGGCCTGTCTAGAGTGTACAATATCGCTATATATATACAACCAACAAATAGCTGTGGTTACAGTGAGATGTACAATAGGAAGCCAGACAGGAAATAAAACAGGGATGTATACTGTCACAACTGTTCTAGAACGTCTACATACAAAAAGCTTTAGAAGAAGTAAAGAAAGAGTAACACAGACGGAGAAGCAGAGGAAGACGAGTTACACTAACACATCGTATAGCCACAGATGCAAATGCAATTCTGGGACAAGAAAGGTACATAATAGAAATCTCTGGATAGTAGAAGAAATTGTGACACTGTAGCAATCAAACAAGAAAATTCAATAATTCTATATATAAATATTCAGATACAGAATGTATGTATGTAAGCAAAGAATGACGAAGAAAAATTCCTTACGGGGATTTGTGAAACATGTATAGGAAGGAAGTATTGTCAAAGCGTATAATGTTACGAATTGTTTCATCGAGAGAAAGGTATAAAACACAAAAACAATAAATTATTGGGAGATATCGAAGAAATAGCAGAACGATGGAGAGAATACACAGAAAAGAAGGAAATTAAAGAATTAGATAACAGGGAAACGAATAACAACGAGCAAGTTGGAGATACAACAATGAGCGCTGAATTCGATAAGGCGGTGTAAGACCTATAAGAAAGACCCATGGAGTCGCCCATATTATTATCCAATTCGACGTTGCTTTAAAAGAGGCATAGAAACAAGAGAGGTTCTCATATTTACAATAATAATGGTGAAGCTCTACACCCCATGAAGGGCTTTGGCCTGCAAGGCGGAAGGTTAGAGCTCCCGTATCCTTGCTCTCACACACGGCGGTAGCGTGCCAAATCCATGACATGTGTTGATGTGGTGAGCATCACACATTAGACAAACGCATTATTATCCTTTGTTTAGTCAAACGCAGGTACCCAATTATTTAGAGCGACTGGCTAGGCCGCCGCCAGACATCGCACAGGGGGTTTGAACTCCCGCCCTTCCGCACCGGAGTCTAGTGCTCTAGCCACTGCACCGCGCACCGCATACTTACAATATTGATAAAAAAAAAGTAATAAGGAAAGACAAAAACGTGATTTTGTTTTTTAATTTCAGAATTGAATGTGGTGGAAGCTCAGTTGGTAGAGCGCTCGATTTTGGCTTGGGTTTGACACCTAATCATAACTATGTAGATTTATACAAATCTTGTCTGCAACCCACCACACACAATTTCTTAATCCGGCTTGCAGCCGTGGGATCTTAAAGCTAGAAACCTTCTTTGGAATTTTTGTCGTTCGAATTCGACGTTAAACTGTAGATCCTCCGTGTTTCTACCTTCGCGTTGAGGAGAAACACGTGACAAATAAGAGGCATATCCGCAATAGTGAGATAAAAAGGCTGTCAATGATGATGGCGATGATTGACACACTGCTATTTGCAAATGATCACACTATTTTAGCAGACTCCGGATATAACGTGCAAATAAAAGTACGTAAGTTGAAGACTATATCAAAATCATGTAGTTCACAAATATCAACCTTAAAAACCCAAGAGACAGCCTTTAAACGTGTAGACACAATCAGAGCCGAAATATAATAATAGACAGGGTGTTTCAGGAGGGATAGTGAGTAGGAGGTGGTAATATGGAATATTTTGAGTAAACAGGTTCATATATAAATGTATCCAAATCATAATGGTTACAGAGATACAGCTGTTTGAATGTTACCCATTAAAAGGCTCATAGAAGGTGTTAATGAGAGGCAAATGATTTACTGATTGCATTTATTGATTATTTAAATGATATAAAACACACGAATAATTTGCAATAATTCAGTAGTTGCTCAAAAATCCCATTACTGACTTCAACGTACTTTTCAACTCTCTTGACAATATCCCGTATCTTCTGCGGTCGTCTTGGCGTTCTTTTATGAGGGAAACCCTCTTCATAATGCGAACGACCAATTCGTTTCTTGTGTTTACGTTTTTCTTTTGTAGACTTCGCTTTTCATCCATCCCTACAGACAAAAATCTGTAAGGGTAAGGTCTGGAGACCTTGGTGGCTAATGAACATGACCATACCGGCCGATTTATATTTCGGGGAATGTGAGATTTATATGACGTGTCACCTGACGGCTAGCAAGTGCAGAGGCTCTGTCGTACCGACAGAATATGCCTATCCTTGTGGCCAAAGGAACCTCCTCCAACACATGTCGCATGTTATTCAGACATTCAGAGTGTGGAGAGCTTCTTAACTGTTTCAGACATACGCGTGCATCGGATCTGTACGTACCAACTTCAAACAGCTGTATCTTCGTAACCATTGAGAACAGGAGACATGATTATATCAAAATCTCGACTCAAAATAGTCGATACTACCACCTCCTAAAATATTTGCTATTCCTCTTGAAACACCCTGTATAGAGTACAACAGTACCAAGCAGGTCAAAAGTTTAACCACGTGGATTATTATTTATTATACAGGGTGTCCCAAAACTCCTGGGACATAGAGCTACCACGTATTCTAGAGGTCAAAAGAAGTCGATTGGACCCAACTTTGTCATATACCAAAATGTACCGTTTGCCCGTGAGAGGAGTTCAAAGTTTACTTAAAAAATCACATTTTTGTATGCTGTTCAGAAACGTGTGAACCAATTTTAATGAAATTTGGTACCTGGGCACTTCAAAGGAAGCCACTACTTTCAGTAACGAAAGAAACCCGAAGAAAATTGGAGAAGGGTTAAAACCACCCCCACCCCCTGATAAATTTGTTCAGAATTTTTTTAAGGATGATGATACGATTCTATGTTTTTTTTTAAGGTGAAGACTTATTTATTAGCTTCATTTTTTGACTCGTGTAAAAACTCCGTAGTTCGTATAGTTTCGAAGAAAAAAAATGTTTACTCAAACACTGATAACGGATATTATTATTGCAGGTTTAATTGTATTACAAAATTTAGTTGGACAATCAACTGAAGCTGTGAATCGACACCCTCCCTCAAGTAATGCCTAAGCAGTCCCAGGGAGGTCTTAGAGTCGCGGAGCACGACCGCGGCCCAACTTGCTCGGTTTTGGGAATAGAGGTACCAGTATCGACTTTTCCCGGCCGGGATTAGGTATGATTCGGTTAAGGTTTGGTTTGAACGAACTAAAAAACAGTCAATTTGACAGAGAAATTAAAATTACGCTCTTCACGTAATTCAATTTCAAGGTACACATTGTATATACGATATTCAACACCACTAACTTTTGTAGAAGGTATTTTAAAGAAAGTTAATCTTATAATCTAAGTACAAGTTATCCGAATTGAATCCGCTCTTCAGCTTAATCGAAATACATACATTTCGGTTGAAAAAATAATCACGAACTTTATATATAGTTCAAATCTGCGCCATATTGGCAAATTTCATAAAATCAACAGAAATCGCAAATAAAGAGGGGAGAAAGTAGGCCGGAACTCTCCAAAGCGCCGTTCCGGTAAAATATTTAGGAACGGAACTCACTTCCGGTTTAAAATCACCACACAATAAAGAAAAACAATAGTTTATTTTTCGTAAACAGTCCACAAATGAAACCTAAATGATCATAAAATTCTGCACCGGAATTTGTGCGTTATATAAACCCGTCCGATGGATAGCGTGCGACGGGAGGTAGAAGCACGGGCAAGAATCGTAACTTGCACACGACACCAACATGTACGTCACAAGCTTGTTGTGTTTCGTTTTTTTTAAAGCACAACCATTTCTGTTGCGGCAAAACATTCTTGTTACTTTCACCCTTGTTAACAAACAAACTTATAGATAGTTTTCGACCCGCTACAAGTACATCCTTAAAGCAATTACAAAATGTGTTCTAAATTTTATCAGTATTATATTTTATTCTTGATAATGTCTATAGTCATTTTGGTGTACGTTTATAAAGGTGAAAATTATAGACTTTTGCTAATACAACTCTTAGTTTCAAATATACAAGGTTCCATTTCTAAAATATTTTAACCAAAAATACGTCCAAGTTTTTTTTCAATTGTCATTTCGAGATTTTAAGGCAAAACTTATTTGATCAATGAAATTTCAATATATCTATCTCCAGATATTTCATAAAAATTGGACAACCATTTCCAATATTTTGATAACGTAAAATTGCTATCTATAAGAACTGCTTTTTAGGGTTTGTGACGACCTTTATTCGATGCAGAAAATAAAATTCACTCGAATACTTTAAAATCTGTAACGCCAGCTTACTCTTTACGAGTTCACAATATTTTTTGTCTGAACTTCCCCATATTTCAGCGTTCACTCTCCCGTATTTTATGAAATATTTCCCAGAAATATTTCCTGCATAAACATCCAACCCTTGTTTATAGCTGCATATTTTAAATAAATCTCTGCCCCGGCAGAAAATATAAAATAATGGAAAATGTTTTCAACTTCCCGACCTACTTTAAGCATAACTACGAAAACAATCATTAACAGTATCAGAAATAAAAGATAGTTGCATAAAACTTCTTATGAAATTTTCTGTTAACTTATTTGAGTCGTGTTCGCGGGCAGCAAAATTAACTTCAGGAAACAAATATGAACAACAAGAGCTGTCGTGGAAAATTCTTTAAGTTTTACAAAGTTTGGTTACAATTCAGGCTGAAATATAACAAACGTAGACTTCCTAAAAGTATCTCAACGAAATGAGTTCATTTTCGTTTCAAGTCTCTATTTAACAGTAACATTAGAAAGAGACAAATCCTGGATTTGAACTCGCAACAACTTACTTCCCATGCACGTACATTATCCAAAGTTATGTTTCCAGGGCGACTCATAAATTAATATTCAACTATGAATTACGATACGGATTTCCTCCTCCGACATCATATATCCTTACTTAAGGCCGCATATGGCTGATTGTGTAAGTATTACATAAATACATCCCCTCTTGACAATAAAAAGCCACTCGTGGGACTATAAAGGACCACTTACCCAGCTCAGATATGATAGTAGTGAGAGGTCTGGCCTGATCGGCGTTCACATTATCCACCTCCAAACAGGCTTCGTAAAGGTGTTTCAGCTTCCATTCCACTGTCCCGGTATGCAGAGGAAGCGGTAATGTCGTCACTAAATCTCGTACACGTGAAGCCTCTGTAAATAATCATTTTCGTTTTAATTTACATTGGAAATTACCTCATGCATATTAAAACTTGGGGAAATGATTGATGCAGGGGCGATATTGCTTGTTCGGTAAATAGAATTTTCCTACATTTTCAAATTACGTGCAGAATTGATGTGTTGGATATTTAAAATACCTACTCATTTTTTACGAATTGGTTCTATTTTAAGGTTATTTTTAGGCTTGTATGAAGTTATAACTAATCCAATTCGTTAATCTAAAAATATTTCAAAAGTTCATCACATAATCCTGCTCAAACTTAGCTTTATAGTTTATATTTTATTAAATAAACGGTATGAAAATTCAAAATTAATAATTTTTAAGAATCAACGCCAAGATGTTCTTCAAATTAAGTTAAATGATAAAAGTGAAGGGCTGACACACTTTTTCCTAATGCCGTGTTGGCCCTGTGACGACCTCTATGAAGTTTTTTTGTTTAGTCGTATAATAAGATAAATTTAAATACATAACTTTTAAAACCGATGACACGACTTTTTTGAACCTGCTAAGTAAAAAAAATGAAAAAATTACTAATACATTTTTTTCTACAACCTTGGTAGCCATAGTAACCAACCATTTACCTTCTAAGAATATTTTAAAGCTTCAAATACGTTTTTTCGATACACAGAATCAAAAATAAAATTGATAATTGTTTAGAAATTAATTATACAAGGTGTTTAAGAAAAAGTAGGTTAATTTTCCTACAAAAAAGTCTTGGATCAACACGTGTCCGCAAGTCGACTGTTTCGGAAATAGAGGCGATTTTGTGTTACCCTCAATAAATTGCATTATTATTTATGGAACAACTAATAGTAAAGTCATCAATAGGTAAATAAATATAACATTTGCCCGAGTACTAGTGAGTTAAAATCAGGGGATCTACATGGCTCTGCAGTTTGACTTCTCGTCCTATCCATTTGTCGTTATAAATTATAGGTATTCTCCGATATTGACTGAAAAATGTGGATGAGCCCCATCGTAGTTAAACCGCTGATGGATCCTATCATTTAGAGGGCACATCTTCCAATAACGGGGGTAAAGTACAATTAAAGAAGTCAATATACAGTCAAATGATTTACTAAAAATCCTGGCCCTATCTTCTAAAACACCCAGTCAAACATTTGATAACAATCAATGCTGATGTCTTCACTGGAAAACAGGGTGAGAATTTTCGTCTGTCCAAGCATGATTATTATGTAGATTAATGATACAGTTATTCGTAAACGCAGCTTCATGGGTAAATAAAACATCGACAGCAAAGTTTGGATTCCCTGCAACTGTTCTCAGCTTGAATCCAGAACACCATTCTTGTAACATTATCAGAAGCCGTAAGGGCTTGTACCTGCTGGATATGGTATGTGGTAGAACTGTGTACAGCCAACAATTAATAATGTCTTAAATTTTCTGTTTCGTGGCAAATGAAAAGCCTACCAGTTTGTTTGGGAGCATATGTTGATTAAGACTTTTTAGTTTGGTTTAACGAGTACCATGCGTGGGTATCCGACTTTTTCTAAACACCCTGTATATTCGTTTTAATTTAGGAACCATATAATTCATTCCAACAGCTTTATTGATCCTGTCAGCACCTCTGTATATTTTCAAAGTTCTGCTAATAATCTACAAGATGGTTGATTTATCATCCTGGGCTCTATATTTCTTCGAGAACAACATTCAAAATTTCGATGTCTGAAATCGTTTTTCCTGCATTCTCTAACCTTTCAGTGAAGTAAATTATCAATAGAAAACAAAGATGTAACATATGCAAAAACTATATTTTAATAGAAGATTATAGATATAGATTATTATAGATTATTTTTATTGCTATAGCAAAACTAGGGCCATGACAGCAGGAAAATTACTTAGTACACCTAGACGGCCACCAAGGTCACCCGATCTTACAATATTAGATTTTTGCATGTAGAATATTTCAAAATTTAGTTCGCAAAACTGAATGAAGTAATAAACAAATAATAATAGATACTTTTAATGGTTACATTAGCACGAACTTTTTTTTACATTCACACTACCGCCCCCCCCCTCCGAACCGCTTTCGCATTACTTCAGGGGGGTGCGGGCGTCCCTTACATACTAACCATTCATGCAACATACACCCTAAACTTAGCTAAATGAAATACGGCTGATTGAGCCGCATTTCACTGTAACCTCGACTAACAGCGCTTGTTCGTACTGCCTCATCGAGGTCCCACATTAGCTAGTACTGCTTGACCATTTTTGTAACTAATATATTATAAAAATACACATTATGAAAAGGTATTTTCGTATTCCTTTGCTTTTCTAGTGACTGTTTTCTTGACTAAGGGATTGTACAAAACAGGATAAACTATTTAACAGAACTGGAAATTACTTCAGAATGGCTCAATTTACGGCTAAAATGAAAAATCAACCCCTCTGTATATTTCACCCCCTACACAATATATCAAAAACAGATCGTAGATTTATTTCCAAATTACAGTTTTAAAAGGTACACGTTTGACACTTTTTCCCAATACTTTATTGAACCTTCTGAGCTTCTAAGTTGTTTTTTGTTATTTGATATTTGTTTTCAAGGAATTGAATCAAATGAAATACTTTTCGAAAAATTTATCAGAAGTTTTTTTTTATTACGTTACCTGATAGAGGTTGGGAAAGGCTATTTTTCCTAAAGCTTTCTGTGTTGTAATTGTAGTTAAAATGATATTAAATTTTTTAACTATTAATAAATTTATGTATGCTACAATGCATAATTTACATTTTTTTTACTGCAAACCGTAGTAGGCTGCCCATAGAGTTGCAAAAGGATTATAGAGTAATATGGGCGAATTGTCGAAGGCCCTACTGGCACTATCGTCATTAAAACCTAACTTTCTGAAAAATGGCTAATTAGAAACAATTTTTTTTTATTTAATCAAATACAAAATTTACAAAACCGTGGAGAACTATTAAAAAGATCTTTTTTACGTGGTGTTAACCAATGATGATTAGAAGGATATAATTTATTTGCAAGACACGAAAAAGCCTACGCCGACCATAAAGAATGTTCCAAATATTTTATTTTTTATAAAAAAATATAAAATTTACCATTGTTCAATAGCCAGCAGCATTCTTTTGAAATTGCAATTAATATTTCTTGTCTCACTTTAATTAAATTCATATTTCATCAGGTTTTTGGAGCTTCATAAATTATTATTGTTTTAAATTCTTAATTAATCAATTTTTATTTAATACAAACCAGAATTGGTAATCTATCAAAGGCCCAATAATACATTCTTGTTTAAACTACACGATTATTCATATAAGATAATGCGCCTACATATATTTTTTTATACAACCCGTTTTACAAAGCATAGTTCACCTTAGCTATAATTACAAATTATAGGCCCCTTCATCAACAGCCTTGCGTCCCACTGTAGGGCATCGACCTCTTCTCTGCCACGTGATTCTTCTGAGCGATAAGGCAGAAACACGGGGGACCTACAGTTTAACGTCGAATCCGAACGACAGAACATTTAACATTAAGATCCCAAGGTTACAAACAGGATTGGGGAATTGTGTGAGGTGGGTTGCAGACAAGATTTTTATAAATCTGTATAATACTGCTTAGGTTTCGAACCCAAGCGAGAATAGACGTTTTACTCAGAAAGCGAGCGCTCTACCAACTGATCTACCACCATATTTTATAGGCCTCTTACTTCTGTTTAAATGACAAATGTCAAATGATTAAATGTTATACAAATTAAAATGTATAACATGCTTTTAATTTACGTTAACAATTTTTGCGGCGTTCGCCGGAAATTAAAAATATATCTACGTTCTTCTCATGGTTATACATTTTAAACCCTATAACATTCAACCACAAACAACTTCCAGTATTTTAATATCACATATAAAATTCCTATAATTCCTAATTATATATAATTAAGGTAACTACTTACTTGTAAAATGGGTTGCATACAAACACGTAGGCGCATTATCTATATAAATAACCCTGTACATTACTTAACAGACGTGCGAATGAACTATAATATTATGTTTTGGAAGGCCCTCAGGACGTGCAACAACCTTAACATTCTTTTAATAATACATTTTTATTTAATTAAATCAGCAGGATTTTATTGGAACTATGTTGGTTCATAGAACTAAGGGTGGTCCTGATATAAATGCTTTCCATTATCCATTATCCTGGTGTTCCTATGAGGATCATCGCAATTGAAAACGGTAAAAATCGTCCACTTTACAGAGGAAACTGCAGTCTTCGGCAATGTTTATATTTATATTCGGGAAGCGGCGGTTCCTCAAAGAAAAATTATATGGGCGACAATATCGGCATTGTTTTACTAAAAACGTGCAAAATTGTGCAGGCGTTTCTCGACTTATACAAAAAAAAATCTACGACTCAGCTAACAACAACCGTCTCTTCGGTGGATTCCCGCCTTAAGATCACATTGTTGTTTTTGACCTTGGTAAGCCACAACCTGCCGATAAAAATATCTTATCATATTCCTTCAAAGTACTTCCTATTTCCAGCACTAACAGGAAGCATCCTCGTGTATAATCGCAAAAATAGCGAATTAGATAACCCACGCCTGCCAGCATCAGTACCTTACGATAAGAATGTGCTGCCATAACATAATAGTTCAATCTTGTGCGTTTTCAAACTCAAGAAGTGTTGCGGCAGCTCAATTTTACTTAGATATATTTTTCTGGAAATACCTATTACATAGTTCTTCCATAATGTACAAGGAAACCTTTCAAGATTAAGTTAAATGTTATTATCTTTAAGCCTTCCATTGAATTTCACCATTTGTTTGCCTACCACTTTATGTAAAGGGTTGTTCAGGTAGATCCCGAAAACCCAAATGTTCAAACCGTACAACCAGCAGTTCTCTTCGATACTGCCCAACGGCAACTTGCATAGTATTCGCTGTGTCAAATAAACATATTTTACCAATACACGCTTGTGCTAATTATTTATCATTTATCAAAAAAACATTACCAACATATTCAATCCACAACAATAAGTACACAAACTTACCTTGAACTTCTAATTGCTGCCACATGCTCCAAACACTTCGATCGGGAGGCAAAGGATGTTTTAATAGCCACCCTTGACAGGCCCACGCCCAAACGTCCTTGCAAGGTGAAATGGAAGAATTCATGGCTTCCTGCACCTGTTGATTAAATTGTTAGATCAGCTTTTTATGAAAGAGACATTTAAATAACAAATACAACTAGAGTGCTATAATTTATGGTAATAATGAAAGCAAACGTGCGTACACTGAAGGTTAGGTAAAAGAATTATGAATGAAATTCCATAACTGGTTCATTAATAACAGTGCGAACAGTACAAGTTGAATTAGATCTGATTGTTGCTTTTCGTTGCGCGTTTGCATGCGGATTTTTTTAGCAATTTAAACAAATGGTCATACCATTAACCTAAAATTGAATAAGAAACTTGAATAAAAATTTAACGCAAATTGATTAAAATATTAAACAAAATAACAAAAATTAAAAATTTATAGAAACATCCGCAGTAATTATTATATTAAAAATTGTTGATACATTTTTAATTTATCATGAGACCACAGACGCCATTGGTGGTGACATGAGCTGACGTCGTAACATACGTCCAGGCAAATAATCTATTCAATATTACAAAGTGAAGCAGAAAATATGAGTTCAATGACAAATAATAGTAAGGAAAAATATTGAACTACAAGCAATTCTTCTTTTCGATTATATCAATAAATACAACCTTCTGTTAAGAGAAAATGAATATTTTACAGTGAATACTGTTGTGATAAAATAATTAGCGATATATCTACAAAACGCTATTTTAGCACGATATAAAATGCAAATATAAATTTAAATTAAAAGCTAATGAAGAAGAATGTATGAAGGGTACAATATAGCGTATACCAAGGAAACATATAACAATGATTTAAGTGTTGATAAACTGCATTTACGCGACGATTTAGAGCCGTATAATATTTTATCATACTATGAAAGTTTAGTAGTAGCGCCTGAAAATGAATTTGATTGACACCAATTTGATTCCCGGACTAGCATAATATGAATAATAGTTATTTATGATATAAGTGCTAAAAGTGACATTTTATTTTGTGAGAAGGGAACAAAATAAAATCACTTTTAGCACGTATATCATACACTATTTTTTCTACAAACACCATTAAAAGTACAAATCAGTGCATTTCTTACGTTACTAAATTTATAAAATATCATTTTGAAATCCAATTATTCATGAAGTTTATTGTTGCTAAGGTAATGAAAATTCAATCGTTTATTGACAAGTAACTTCAAATCTCGTGACAGCGCCGAAGAAAATTTTTTGTTTGCAAGTAAAACACTATCCACTTCAGATTACTTATTCTAACTGCAGTTTCTCTAACTGTACATTTAATTAAGTAAATAAATATTCCTTTGATTTAAAATTTCTTAATTTTTTTATAATATCGCACCAGTTTTAATGGTAAATCTCGTCATTTACTTTTAGCACTAGTGCTAAAAGTAAATTACTTTTAGCACCAGTGCCATACAATCACATTTTAGACACTGACAGCCGGCATTAAAAATTAAACTTTTACTAACGTTTGTAGAAAAACATAATTTAAGTAACACGAAAACTATTTTATTTTTATTCAAAGTAATCTCCAGAAGTGTACAAATAAAATATGAGAAGAAGAAGAAGAAGGATCTCCATTTAATTAAAATAACGTAATGAAACGTTCTATACTTTCTTGAAAACAGTTGGCAATGTGTCCGAAAATTTTTCTTTTAATTAGGAAGATATATTTTTCTCGCGATATTCTACGTTTTAAAATCATTTCCCTTTGAGAACAGTTTTCACTTTACGACAGAGAAAATAATCTAGTGGTATCAAGCCAGATGATAAGGGGATTCATCTCAAAAACGCTGGTTTTATGGGAAATTACATTACAATCAGTGCAGAATGAGCAAGTACATGTAGCAAGAACCAACAGCCATTTTTGGAAATTGCGGCCGCAATAATCGCACTATTTACTGTTTGTCCTTTAGGTACAACGTCTTCATGAATCACACCCTGTTTATCGAAAAATTAAATCGGCATGAATTGATTCTGGATTTTTTAAAACTAAACTTTTTGGATCTTAGTTATGATTTTTCAATTGTATTCTCTGGGGTTTCGTCTTCTACTACAACACCCATGATTCAGCACGAATGACAATGCAGTTACGAAAATTCTTACGATAAGTCTGAACAAAGTAGGCGCACGATGTGATGTGCGTCCATAAAATGATGCACACATGTTCCCCTTTTCCAAATCTTAATATATGATTTGTCTAATTGTCAACTTAGTGATATTCAACTCATCTGCCGTCATTCGGAGGGCCATTTAGCGATCTTTGGCCACAATTTCACAAACTCTTTGTAACGTTCGTTTTATTTTGCCGCTTCATAGGAATTCAAGTTTTATTTTAATTGCCGCTCAAGTCAATTACTATTTTATTATTTTCAAAGATTAAATATGGGACGTCACTTTTGCGAAACTTCCGAAAGGTTCCCATTGTTCCGCTTGTTTAGTCTCGATATGCCGATCGAAAACAGTTCTTGGAATTCTTCGTTGGCAGAATGACTGGAAGTCCCACGTGTAACAATTTTGTTCTAGAACAATTACGTTTGGGTGGGAGTCTCACAGCGGGGGAATGGCAGTGAGCGCTAGCTTCTGGAAGTAAACGGAAGGGATTTTGTGGAACGGAGTTGTATAGCAGTGCCTCTGCTAAATTAATATATCGTGTCTTTTTCGCTTTAGGCAAAAGAATATTCGACTTGTGTTGGATTAAAAATATTAGCAGAGTGTCAGCATTTTGTAAACACAATTCAGTGAAATTGTTCTCTCGACTTGTGTAGGATTAGAAGCCTTCAACCCCATGACAGTCTCGTTTGAGCTGTTGCAAGTGATAATCCCGTACAGCGGTGGAGATTTTAACTCCTGAAGTTCCCGTCTTTCTTCTTGACTTGAGCTCGTTTGGCCCGTAACATCTTACACTCGGGTATGATTTTCGAGAAATCGGTTCTAACGCCATCTACTCGTCACGTCAATATTTGAAACGTTTAAACTACTCACGCATGCTAGTACAACTTAAGGTGTTACCATCGCATACATTTTTAGACATTTCGTAAGTGTTATAACGTTATTGCTTGAGGACTGACAGAAACATGATGTATGCACTAGACTCCTGCGCACTTACTAACAGCTGAAATTGTGTACTCTCATGTGGTATTTTACTTTTGGGTAAATTTCACGAATGCTGCAGCGTCAATCCGGGAATTAAATTGCCAAACTTCACAACAACTTTGTCTACATTTCGATAAGAATTACCTTAAGATTATTTCCAGACAAACCAATGAGTAAAGCCGAATTAGGGCGATCTTTTTTTGTATGAACGAAAAATATTTGGCTATAATTGGTAAGTTTGTTAAAGCCAATATTAGAAGGAAAAAACTACATTTTATCTATTTTCCTTCTTCTCTAATAACTGCATTTTTTATTTATTTTTGCTTATCTACTAATAATAATCAAAGGGTTGTATTTGAATACGCTATGTTAACGAAAATGTTAAAACTTGTTCTTCTATAGGTGCCACTGCAACTTGTAAAGGTTGGCTGTCATATCTGCAAATCTTCCTCTGTTCCTTGCCATGTTAAAATGCGTGCTGACTCTCGAGATCCCCGCGCATTCTCTTATGTTTCTGAGCCACGACGTCTTCGTTCTTCCTACTCCCCTTTTACCTTCTACCTTTCCCATCTTTATTATTTTTAGTAGGTCATATGTCTCAGTACGTGTCCCAGGTATTCGACATTTCTTCTTTTCATTATATTTAAATGTTCTTTATCTCTTTCTATTCTATTTAAGACTTCCTCATTGGTACGACGCTCCATCCATGAAATTTTTCAATATTCGTCGGAAGACCGATATTTAGAACGCTTCTGTTCTTGAGCTTCCATGTCACCATTCTTCCATTACCCATGTAACTAAGTATCTGTATTTCTGTACTCGCTCTATGTTGTTACCTGCTTCCATGAGTCTTACAAATGTTATAACATGGCCCCTAAATACAGTGTTGGGTAGTATCTAGATCCAGTGGATCTAGATCCCGGATCTAGATCCACTATGTGGATCTAGTATCTGGATCTAGATTCTTTCTACACGAGGATCTTGTATCTGTATCTAGATCATAATTTTCTGGATCTTTCATCGTTAGATCCAAAGATCCG